>SNQJ01S0007013.1:10653-62812 GCA_010110895.2 Picea sitchensis | reverse complement strand
TCTCGCTGCTGCATGTAAATTTAACAAGTCATAATAAATATTGTTGTCTGCAACCACAAGAGCCAAAAAAAATATGAGAAGGAATCTCATTCTTGGAAACTATGTTTTCCTGTATAAAACATATTTGGCATTTATGATTGAAATTGTTATAACAATATCTCATGATGACTGTACTTTTATAATACAGATGGGATGTTGGCTATTGAAGTTGGAAGCTAATGGAAAAAGAAAACCAAAAGGAAATCGAGCTCAATGATGAAAGCATGGAATGAAAAAAGTCCAATGGACTTGTTGCAGCTAGAGTTCTTGAAGCCACAACTCTGAAACTTCCTGGTCGAGTCCACTGGAGCCCTAGAGAGAAGTGGAACAAACTGAGGGACTGCATGGTAGATAAAGGTGTTCATTTATTTGGGTTATGTAGGGATGAGAGGGAAGGAGAGCTTGTTGGTTGGAAATGCTTCCATAAATATAAATTATGAAGATTATTTTACATATTTTGGGTCAAAATGCATATGTATACATGTTTAATTTTAGGCCAAAGTGCCTATGTATATAAGAGTTGGTTGGATTTCCTGTGTGGATTAAGGATAAAGAGCCCAGATTTGTAATGTTAATAATATTGGAATGGTGTTGTGCATGGAGGACAATGCCAAAATAAGGGGAGGGGGATGTAACACCTCGTTTTTAACCCTTATGAACTAGAATGTATTATGTAATTGTGACTTAGGCTGGTGAGTCGGTAAAGTTGAAAAGGGGCTAGAGTGCTTAGGAAATTTAATACTCCATATACATTAATAAAATACAACGTTGTCTACAATAGGGACAAGGAAAAAAGAGATAGGGGGCTACGATTCCATGAGAGAGGGGGCTTAAGAGGCTAAGTCTTTTTATTATATTTTTATTTACCCATAATTGATTTTATGGAGAAAAGGAGTTACGTGAGCTTCTTGAGGGAGGCCATGTGGTTCTTGATTTTCATGTAATTATATAAACATCCCATGTGGGTTTTTTTGTGGGTTATTCTTCTTCTTCACTCACTCACTCGTTGTTATAGGTTCATGTGTTCTTATTCATTCATTGTTGCACACTTCTCTCTCTTCCATTTTTGGTGCCTCATTCTTGTTGATTCGTGTGCTATGAATCTTCTCATAGAAATGAATGATAGGAAGAGGAGAGCCATTGTTAGATGGTTGTAATAAATCACTAATCATTCCAGGAGGGAATGGATTCCTGTGTGCATGATATTGATGTTAGTTCTGGAAGAACGGTCCACAACTAAAAATACTTAGATTTCCAGTAGGGATATTTCATGACCAGTAGCACTAGAGCCCTCAAGACAAATGGAACAGCCTAAGGGACTGCATGGGAGAGAAAGGTGTTCATTTATTTGGGTTGTGCAGGATGAGGGGGAAAGAGAGATGGAAATTTGGATTCTTTTGTGGTTGGGAAACCTGAGAGATAGTTAGCCAATTGTTGTTTGTTTTAGATTTGTCCTCAGACCCATCCTTGTGGATTCATAGCCTTGGATCATGGGTGACCTACTATTGAGATTAAAAGAAAATCAATTTCTATGGTTGGGAGGAACATCCTTGGTCTGCAGCCAGTTGGTGAATGTTTTCTTGAAAAGATAAGTGCTCTCTGTGTTTCATGTATAATGTATATTCCACTGTGTATTTAATTATCTCTGAGATATGTATTTATAATGTGCATTCTTGTTGGTTATTTTTTTTTCATGGCACGTTGTTTATTTATTTTATGTTGTAGCATGGATCTTGATTAATGCATGTGGATATTTCATGTTTGTTTTCAAATTAAATGTTATTAGAATTAGAGATTAGTTAAGAAGTGAGTTTTTGGAGTAGCATGGCTAGCATGTGGGTGGTTAGGTATGTTACAGATTTGGTATCATGCCCATACTATGGGTGGTTGGGTATGTTATAGATCTGAAGGATTTTACCATGTATCCTCGTTGATGTAGATCCAAATTTATAGCTCCAACTCCCCCAATTTTCTTCTTGCACACAAGAAACTATTGGCGTAAGTTTGATCAGACTAAGGTGCTTCTTAGGTTACCAACAAAAGATACCAAGTAGTCTAGAGCACTGGAATTTTAATCTCCTCTGAAGAAAAGAAGTCTCACTCGAAGCGCTTCTGAGACAAGTAGATAGGGAAGGGCAAGGAAAAGACTTAGGAAGATTTAAAAAACCTTCAAGATTCACCCTGATCTTGCACAGGACATCTAACTACAAAAAATATCTGAACTCATATGCACAAGAAGTGAACCTACTTATGTTGTGGAAAAGCATTCAAACACAGAGATATCATGTTGAACTCATGAACCATAAAGAAGTACTACAATGCATAAGTATAACACAGAAAGACACAACATATTTTGAAAATTAGGTCCTTCTTCATATTACCTTCAGATATTTCTTCATTTACAAAATCAAAGATATACAATAGTGCTCTATTATAGACTTTTGGCTCTGGACTCATGTCATAGAGCTCTGCCTGCCAAAATGGTGTACAGGCTACCTTACAGACTCAGAACCTGAATTCTCTACAATAGACAACAACTATGACATCAACCTAACAGTAAGGGAAAGATCAAACTGAACATAATCACAATTCAAATAAACCCTTTTACAATCATATTTATCCCTATATAAGCTAAGTTGTGTCTTTTGTCTTGGCTTGCATGCTTTCTTGTTCTATTGCAACCTCTTTTTCTTTGTTGGCATTGCGCTCTCCTTTTCACAACTTATTTGTGTTGATTCTCCTTGCTCTGTTGTCCAGCTTCTTCTGAAGCTTTCTCAAATCATACTATACCAAAACTTGCGCAATTCCTTATCCCAAAAATGAAGGGACCAACAAGATCCGACCACAAACCTTGAATCTCCCTCATGTCAAGTACTGGACTCTTTCACAACTTCTAGGAGCAACTGTTGTTTTCCCTTATCCTCCTTTTCCTCTTCCTTTTGATTTTTCTTATGCTTTCTCTTCTTTTGCCTCTTCAAATGAAGGGCCCAACTCTAGGACCAACTCCAAGGCTTGCTTCCTCTCTCCTTGAAATATTCCAACTTTATCCTGTGACTTCTTGGCAAGGAGTGATGCCTCTGCTACGAACTATTGGGTCACCTCTGTAATACATCCCTTGGGCTTGGATGCGACAAACGAGTTCCACTCGGAGTATGTTGTTGCATCAACTTGATGCATCTACATGTACACTATCTAAATGATAGGCCGGAAGTCGTGCAACTCATTCTTTGCTACGGATTGCACCTCAAAGAGGGCGTTCAGTTTATTGTTTGCTTGCTAGATCTGGTCGAACTTCTCTTGTTTCTCTAGTGGATCCATCGTGGTTGCAACTTCTTTATTCAACACCTGGATTCTGGTGCGCACATCCTCCAAGGTTTGGTTGCGTATGGCGATGATTCCCATCCAATCGTTGACTTCCATGAAAATCCTTGTGCACTCAATTATGTGCTTATGTAGTGCTACTCATGCATTGTTGCCTTCTAGCACTACCTTTTCTATATACTCCTCCAGCTTCCGAGATGGCTATTTTTCTTCTTGTTGAGTCTGCCCCAACTACACTTCCAAATTCTCAATGTGAATGGCCAGTTGTGTCCATTCTCCTTGGAGCAGCTCAATATGATGCTCTGGATCTCCTGCATCCCTGGCTTTGGGTAGTTGGGGTGCGATCTTTTGAATTTTTGGCCAGTCTTCAGCAAGATTTACCTACACTCTTTCCAGTCTGTGCTCGACCTAGATCTTTGCATGTGCTTCTTATGTCTTGCATGATTGCACAATGAGAACTTCCTCCCTTGCGTACTTGGAAAACCTCTCATCCTGATGGAGCCTCTGATCTAGTTGATCAGTGGATGCTCTGATCATTCTGACCAAGTGTGTCACTAGCCACTGTGCCAGGTCAACGGGTGAAGGGGATGCATCTCTAGGTTCTCGAGTTTGTAGTGGAATTCCACTGGTCATTGAATGATCCGAGTGGGTCTCTACCTCCTCCTCCCCTATTGATGGTCCTAGTGCAATCCTCATCCTTAATGTTGAGGATAAGAGTGTCATAATCTTTGTTCTGGATAGGAAGAGTTGTAGTAACTCTGCACATTACTGAGGGTTTTGGAGAACTAGCTCCATCTATTCCTGCATGGATGTCGCGCTCTACCGGGAAGTTGACTTGGGTTTCTTCTGAACCTCTAGTATCTCCTTCCCTTTACTTGCATCATCTTCTTGTATTACTCTTCCCTGGCCACATTCAACATTGGTTGTTAAGGGGATGTGTTGGGTATTTTGATCTTGTGGCTCCTCCACCATTTGAGTGTCCTTTTTCGGCACAAAAGGCACAATCTGGTGGTCCTGGGTGTCCGGGTTCAAACCAATTAGCTGCAGACTTGGCTCTGGTACTTTAGGGTTTAGACCAAAAACTTCTGGTCTCTGATCAGGAAACTCATGGGTTGTTTCTGAGATTTCTCTCTTTGGTTTCTATGGGGTATCGAGCTGCATCAACTTTGGGCCAAAGGTTTGGGGTGGTCTAGTGGTTTCTGGGGGTGGTGACTAGGGTTATGGTGGGGATGGAGGGTTTTTAGTGATGATGGTGGATGGAGGGGTGTCAGGATCAGGGTCATCCTGAATATGGATGACGGGGGTTGCTCTGGCCACTGAGCGAGTGTGGGAGATGAAAAATGAAATGGGTTGGGGGTTTAAGAAATTACTCAGCGAGACCCCAGTTCTGAGATTGTTCATGATTGGTTCTATGATTAACGTAGTGCTCATGATCTCGTTGACATCCTTACATGTCAACATGACTTTATCTGGAAGCTGTAAGAAAACTGACAATAATATTTTCTTGTGGTCCAATGGATTTGTCTCATCTTCCTCCTTAGATTCTAACTGTCCCTAAGATTCCTTCTTCTAGGCCTCTGGTCCTGTGCTTGATCCTACCCCTACTTCTTTTCCTTTCTTCTTCAATAATTCTACAGGAAAGATATAGTGCATCCCCAACTTGCGCGGGTTTCATTTAACTCTCAGCCACGAAATTACCTCTTTGTTGAAGGCCTCCTCATCCAGGTAGAACGAAAACATCCTCGAATAGAAGTCTTCCCTCTTAACATGCCTCGTCCATACAAATGTATGACGTCGGTTCATGTTGAAAGCAATGTTCCTTGTGTTATAGTTGAGGATCTCTTGCGGAATGTGCAACCTTTGTGTTCCATCGATCAGTTTGTTCTAAAACTTGGAGAATGTTGAGTTGTTGAAGGTTGTGTTCTTCGAGTCCACCATGGAGTTCCATAGCTCAAACATATTTTTCATGCACCCCTTGTCTACTAGCACCAACAATCTTCCAGTGGGTGGCATCCACTTGAACCTACTAGCACCAACAATCTTCCAGTGGGTGGCATCCACTTGAACATTGCAAATGCCACCAACAGGTAGCCATATATGAAGGTGCCTCCTTCAAGCTTCCTCATTAGCCATGAGTAGTTCCTCCAATAGGTAGTTGCACTAGTTGAATACAATGCCATTGGTGTAGAAGTCGACCACTGACAATGCATCCAACATGCATTCTCCCTTGTATTATGACCTCATAACCTTGTTGGATATGATGTAACAACCCGTCCTGACTGTTTCTAGTAGTATGGGGTCACTTTTGTTGTGCTTCCTCCTCCTCATCGTGGAACCCTTCTATGAGGTCGGGATACCATTTCTTTCCATGCTTTACTGACCCCCGAATCCCTTCGACAAAATCCCTCACCTTTGAGGGACAAATTCAAAGGAGTTGATGGTTGTCCCATGCGGATTGATACAACCCATTCAACCAGAGACTTATCATGCACCTTGTTGATCAAGAACTTGGTGCACCACACAACTTCACTAGTGGTACTAAACACTGGTAATTCCCCGAGGTTCATGATGGTTGAGTTGAATATGTTGATGAATTTAGGATTGGGCACAAACTGCATGATTCACAACTCATATAGAGCGATAGTCCAGAATACGTCTATGTTAATCTAGGGGAACAAGACTTGATATGTTAATTCGAGGTCAAGGAGTTTGACCTGCTCCAACTTCCCATTTAGATCACCTACGACCTCGATTCGGGGTTCGCAGGGCTTATCTGGTAATGTGTATTTGGACATGGCGCTTTGGATTCTTGTAGCTCTTGGCATTGTGGGCTCTAAGTTATCAACAAATTTTGGGGCGAACCATGATTGGGGACCACAACTACGGGTTTCACAACTGCACAAGCCTAATCATTCTACAAAATTTAAACGTTGCCCTTTGAAAATAATGCATTCTACGACGAGTTCTCAGATCCTTATACTTGGATTAGTGTGAAATTTTATCAATAACTATTGTTCATCATGATCCTATGGACATAACTTGGATCTGAGTTTTTCGACGAGACGGTTTAACAAGTTAAATCCTATTGGGAGATGCTTTCATTTATTGTGCAAGTTGGACAAGGATGTGTTCAGTTCCATACCTTACCATTTAACGAAAGGGAACTCCGACACAAATACGATGTGGAATTCTAACATATTGTAGCTTTATGGCTTAACCTCATTCAGACGGGGTACCGTAATAGAAATAAAGGCTGTGACTTGACTGTGTTCTTGTGGCACATGGACTCATATTGAATTCAGATTCATTCTCCCTCTAACCATAAAGTGGTCCACATCATATTAATGACTGTCATTAATGGATTCTTTTATGCTTCCGATCCTGTGTTGTTGAATAATCACTTCAACAAAAAAATGAACTACGTGTCACGGTGAAACACTACGCATTACTCCACTTTATTAATTGAATTTACAAAAATTTCATAAAATCAAATCTAACTATTGTACAATCTCCTTCTGACTAGAGAAACAATCCTTTTAGCTCAGTTCCGAGACATACAGGGTTTCGTATAACCATTGACCCATCTTTACACAAAGATAACATCCACAGTAAGTCCGACTAATCGAGGGTTAGATCTCTACAACTATCAATTTTCCAATCCAATGCATGCACAACTTCCTAGGATGATTCTGGTACCGAATCGCCATAGAGTAGTACCTTATCTCCTTGTGCAAATTATTTAGTTTTAATGTGTCTATCATACAAGCATTTTGCCTTTCTTATTCTCAACTGACCGATGAAGTCTACTAAAACCCGGTCTCCTCAAATTCTTGTAACTCCATAAGTCTATGTACAACTGATTCTTCCTCCATCATATGTGTGATATGTGCAATATACAAAATTGAAGTGATGAAATCTACAGGCACCATTGCCTCTTTCCCATAAAATAGTTGGAATGGCGTGTACCTGTGTAGTTTCTTTGTCATTGTCCTTCCGTGTATTCCCATAGTACTATTGGAACTCTTTCATCCCAATCTTCCTGGTTTGCACAATAGACCTTTGTTAACCCTCTCTTTAGAATCTTGTTGAATGCTTCTATTGTTTTGTTGGCTTGAGGGTGGTAGGAGTTGCTTTTGTGATGTTGGATCAAGAAATCTTTTGTAATATTTTCTATAGTGATACTAATAAAACGAGCTCCTTGATCACTATTTAGGATCCTAGGACATCCAAAACAACTGATAATATTCTCAAAGATGAACATAGTGACAGATCGCCGAACTTTCCTAAAACAACTACTTCGCTACCTTATCCCAACGCGGTATAGGTCATCATGCAATAATTTACCTAGCCTTGAATGCTTAGTTGTGGGTTTGATCAATCCAATGAAATCAACCATCCACTTCTCAAATGCATGTAGATATCGAACTGGTTGAAGTGGTAATTCATCTCATCGCGGACGGGCTTACCCACTCTTTTACAAACATCATATGATATCACATAGGCCTTTGCATCCTTGAAGAGCGTTTCCCACCAAAGTTAAGCTTGGAGAAATTTTACAGAGGGCCTTTCCTCCTACATGACCTTCCACAACTCCATTGTAGCACTCCCATAATATATCCTTCCTTTAATGATCCAAGACACATCTTCTCTCGAGGATGTTATCTAGTCCCACCTTTGTTGAAATAATGTAACTCCAAAAGAGTATTCTCCTTATTATTATTGGTCATATTATTCATAGGATCAACCCCCACGTGGGATTGATCATGTCATTATTATAAAGGACCAAATCCCTTTGCGGATTGGTCAAAAGACAACTGTAATAGGCATAATAAGAAGTTGGGCCCAACAGCTATTAAAGAGACCCATAATATAATAAAGGCGGCTTTACCCACCCAGCTTGAGAAGTTGGTCTCCCGCCGCTGAAGAGACACTTCACTACGCTTACTTCATATAAATAAAGGGGTCGGTGCCCCTCACTGCATACAACTCACTTGCTCACCAAGGACAAAAGTTCTAATCTATTACCCACAAAGGAGAGAGAGAGTGAGACATATCTAAGAGAGGAATTTTTGTATTAGCATAAGAGATCTTTTGGCATTGTATTTCTCAGTGATCTTAGGATAAACGACTGTCTCTTGTGATCGTATTTCGCTGATCTTGGATTATCCCATTGTTACCTAAATGAAATGCAAACATCTGACAAATAATGGCTTAAACATTAACATGGTATTAGAGCCAAGTCAAGGAAGCATCTTTGCAAGAGAAAAACGCCAACGTTGTCGTGACTGCGAAATTAGGGTTTTCAAAAGTGAAGCTGTTCCCAAAACTATCTAGAAAGTTTTGTCCTCCCCTAAGGATCAATTTGTCATCATCAACGCACATTTCGCTGGATGGATTCCGAAAGTGAAACCCTAGTTTCACAGCACCAAGTACCGAAGCCAATACTGTAGTCACTGTATACCGTATACTGTGAGTACCAGAAGTACCAGTCCAGGAATCCGCAGATCATATTTGAAGGAGGAAAAGTTGGATTCTATCAGATCCAAACACACCAAGTTGCTTGCCCTGGCAACGTACTCCTGGTAAGTTCAGTCTTTTATTTTGAGCACTTTCATTTTTCAAACATTTTCTTAGCTCTAGGAAGATGTTTGCAAGTGTTAAGCTTTTTGACAAGTTAGAAGGAGTGGAAAACTTATGTTCCTGGAAGTATAGGATTGGCCCTATTCTTGGAAGAGAATGGCCTATCAAGATTCATCAAAGAATAAGTACCAGAACCCTGATGTCAGCAGAAGCGCAAAGCATCAAAAGGACACACAATAAGGGCCAAAAGAATAATTGCAGATTCAATCAAAGACCACCGATTCCTTATGTGTCATCAAACAAGACTCCAAATAGATGTTTGACTCTCTTAGAAAACCATATGAAGGAAAGAACATAAACTTAAATATGAATCTAGAACTTAAATCAAGAATACAAGGATGCAAAAGGAGAAATGATTCAGGAATGCTTCTCCAAAATCTCAAAATTCAAACAACAACTAGAACCTATTGAGATACTCATAGATGAAGACGACTCACACGATTAATTGCTCTAAATGGTCTCACAAGAACTTGGGATGATTTCGTCCAAACTATATGTGCCATAAAGGAGAACCAAGTTCGACAACCCATGGGAAGAATGCATCCAAGAAGAAACAAGAGAAGGACCAGTGGAAGCGTTACTAGCAAGGGATGATGATCAATACCTAGCCACCCACACTAAAATGAGGAAGGAAGAAACCCTAATTCCAAAAAGGAGACTCATAAAGAGCCTCAACAATCAAATAAACTCAAGGTAAAAGAATCTCATCCAAGGAGATTTCTTATGAAAGGACAACTAGTGGAGAGACTACTCTCATCTCCATTAATGTTATCATTATGACATGATGGGACACATCATAAGTTTTGTCCAAAAGTGTACATGAGAAGAATACAAGAGAAACAAAAGAGGCTCCATGCCCATGTAGTCTAAGATGAAGAGCCAACCACAAACATGTTAAGAGAACAAATTAAATAACATGTCTTAATCTCAACCCTCTCAGGATATGTAACACCTAGAGAGGACACTTGATCATTGATAGTGGTTCATCCAAGCACATGATGGGACAAAGAAATATTCTCTCTCTTGTATCTTAGAGAAGATTTTTTCTCGTGAAGTCACACTTAGAGATGATTACCAATATCCCATTAAGGGAGGGGAGAATCAAACCATAAACTAAATTGTGGAATTCACCAAAAATGAAGGACTTAATTATATGTACCAAGCTTGAAGAAGAAGAACCTACTCCATTTCATTTAGAGAAGAAAGGATTCAGAAGTTTCCTTTATAGATGGAGAAGTTCTTATGTGGGCTAAGGGAGAAACCTTAAATGAAGGAATCATCATTGGTGTACGAAGAAAATGGCTTGTATAACTAAAGGGTCACTCAGATATCGCTATGACCCATGCCATTGAAACTCAAGGGAACTTTGGCATAGAATATTATCCCACATCAACTAAGGAAGGAACTACCATACATATGAAAAGTGGTCACGTGCCTACCAACTCAAAGGTGACCATAAAGGCATATGCAATGGATGTGCACAAGGAAGAATATCAAGAACCCTTTTCCCAAGAGGGACAATACATTTAAGGAGTTCTAACTCATCAATTCTGATGTGTGTGGCCCAATGTCATCCTCCATTAGTAGGTATGTATACTATGTATCATTCATTGATGATTACCTTGTAAAACCTAGATATATTTCCCTCAATACTAAAGATGAAGTGTTCAATAAGTTCAAGGAACATAAATCCCCGATAGAGAACCTTTCTCACAAAGAAATATCAAGATCCTAAAGTTAGATAATGGAGGAGAATATACCTCAAAAGAGTTTGTGAACTTCACAAAGATGTTGGAATCAAGAGGGAACTCACTACTCTATAATCCCCAAAACAAAACGGTGTAGCTGAACAAGAACAAAACCATAATCGAAGTTGTGAAGACTATGATTCATGATCAAGATATTCCCATGTGCTTATGGGAAGAAGCAACAATGGCGGTTGTTTATGTGCGTAACCTGACATCCCATAGTGCACTTGGGCTCAAGATATCGAAAGAGATGTTCACCGGAAAAAAAACTAGAGGTGTTTCATCTCAAAATATTTATTGTCCAATGTTTATTCATAGACCCAAAGAAAAATCAAGTTGATCCTTCGTGAAAGAAGGGAATATTTATGGGATACCGCGGGAGGTCTCCAAGGCCTTCAGGGCCTATATAAATTAGGTCAACATCACATTGAGATCAGAAAGAATGTGACCTTTGATGAAGATGTTGCTCAAGAAATATAAAATATTCCATCTTGAAGAGGTATATGAAGAGGAACCTATAATCCCCAATACTACAATGAAGGAGGTTCCCAGATGTAGAACCTGTGAGGGAATTCGTAACTTCCCATGATGAGGAACTCTTAGAAGACCATGATATAAAGTAGAAGTGCAAGAACCTCCTCAAATGATGATCCTCCATAAAGAAAGCCATCTTGGGATAGAGATCTTATTCAACATGGAGAGAAATATGGTGTTCCTCAAGGAACCATCAGTAGACAAAGGAAAAGACCAAATCCATTCTCCGCTATAATGACTTTGATATGTGATCCCTAGAAGAGGAGCCCACCGCTTTGAAGAATTCACTAGAGGAAAGAATGGGAAGATGCTATGACACAAAGGAATACCAATCCATAATGAAGAAAAAAAGCATGGGAAATAGTTCCCAGACTAAAGAATAAATATGTGGTATCCCCCAGATGACGCATATTCGTACACAAAAGCATGCTATAGATGGAAGCATTGAGAAGTATAAAGCAAGATTTGTCGCCAGAGGATTCTCCTAGAAGGTGCCATTGACTATGAAGAGACATTCACCTCTGTAGCCAGATACACTGATCAGTAATCATCATATCTCTTGCAGCTAAGATGTAGTGGAAGATACACTAGATGGACGGGAAGACATATTTCCTAAATGGTGTCATCATCGAAGAGGAAGTGTATATGGAAAAACATCAAGGATTTGAGGTTGAAAACAAGAAATCTCATGTCTGCGTAATAAGAAAGCCTTATACCTGACAGAAGCAACCTCCTAGAACTTGGTATGGCCATATAGAAAATTTCTTGACGGCTTTAGGTTTTTACCAAGAGTAAAGGCATCAAACCTCTACTTCAAAAATTATGAATAATGAGCCATTAATCTTACTACTATATGTGGATGACTTATTCTTTAATCGAGAAGAAAATCTCATCACGGAATGTAAAAGGAGACTTGCCATGGAATTTGAAATGAAAGACTTTGGCCTAATGCATTACTTCTTTAGGTCTTGAGGTATGGCGAGTCCTGAGAGAGGATCTTCCTTAGCCAAGGGGAGTACACGGTCGAATCTCTTTAAAAGAGACTACATGCTGGAATGCAAAACCCATGAATACACCCATGGAAATGAAGTCAAGCTGCTGGTCGATATCACGATTTGATTGATGCCACACTGCATAAGCAGATTATTGGATCACTGGACAAAATTCGATGAATTGGTAGACCAAACATTTGTTTTGCTATGAACAACTTGAGTTAGTTTGTGGTAGAACCTGCATCGTTCACCTAGTGGTTGCAAACATGTGATGAGTTACCTCAAAGGTACAATAGATTATGGTCAACTATGATGGAGATCATGATTTCACATTGAGTGGATATAATCACGCGCATTGGGCAAGAAGTGTTTCTCGATAGGAAAATCACCTTAGATGTTGTTTCTGCCAGATCAACCATGATCTCAGGGCGTAGGAAGAACAGAATTGATCTCAAAGATAGCTTAAAGAAGAATACATTGCCACGTTCTGCTAGCTGCTAAGCTATTTGGCTTCGAAAGTTGTTGATTGGCCCATTTGACTTAGAGATGAGAGAAACCTTGATTCTATGTGAGAACCACCACAAAGATGACAGAGAATCATGCATTCCACGATAGGTCGAAGCACAAAGAGATCCGCTATCACTTCATCATCTCGTGGATTATACGTAGAGGAGCCTTGAAGCTCCAAGACATTAGCATGGATGAAATCGTGTTGTTGACGGTTGACCAAGCTCTCCCATTCAGGTAATTTTATACTTCGAGATAAGTTTGGCATAGTCTCCGGACAAGACCTTCCTCGAAGGGGGAGTAGATGCGGATGCGTTCCTTTGCTTCACCTAGTCATAGGATCGAAGCAAGATGTGATGTGTTCCTTACTTATGACCCAGTTGTCGATATAAAGAAAGATGTGATGTTCCTTTCTTCCTCACCCACTGGCCATATGTAAATCAAGATGTGATGTGTTCTTCGCTTCAATTCCAGTTGTCGACGTAAAGAAAGATGTGATGTGTTTCTTGCTTCCCACTCCATCGCCAAACGTGAAGAAAGATGTGATGATGTGTTCCTTGCTTCACCTAGTTGTTAGATGTAAAGCAAGATGAGATGTTCCTTGCTTCCCACCTAGTTGTCAGACGTAAAACAATAAGAGATGTTCCTTGCTTCTGACCTTTTTTTTTAGACGTAAAGCAAGATGAAATGCTCCTTGATTCTGACCCAGTTGTCGATGTAAAAGCAAGATGAGATGTGTTCCTTGCTCTCAATCGAAGCTGTCGATGTAAATCAATATGAGATATCTTTGATTCCACCAAGTTGTCGATGTAAAGAAAGATGATACATGATACTGGCACCAAGCTTCCATCTAGATACCGCGACATAAAAGCCAGCCTAGTATCCCGCTCCAAACCCCGATGGTTGCAGACATAAAACAAGATGAGTATCTTTCTTCCATCTTGAGTGATGTGATGTACAGCAAGGCAATGAGATGAGATAAGTAATCGAAGCCCAACTTGATAGCTGTGACGTAAATCTAGTTTTGTATTATGATGAGCCATCCTCGTATCAGATGATGATGATGATGTATATGTTTTTATACTAATACATATTGATGCAGATGATGATGGCATTCCTTTGAGAATGATGATGTTGTTGATGAAGAAAATTTCGATGATTTATAGATACTACCAAGATGATATTGATGATGTTGTCCCACTTAATGTTGTTGATGATGTTG
Source organism: Picea sitchensis (assembly GCA_010110895.2). Taxonomy (NCBI): domain Eukaryota; kingdom Viridiplantae; phylum Streptophyta; class Pinopsida; order Pinales; family Pinaceae; genus Picea; species Picea sitchensis. Next base: position 48,809 of record SNQJ01S0007013.1, on the reverse strand, counting down.
TCCTCTCTCTCGCATGATGCTTCTGAAGAATAATTCTTTTTGTTAAGGGGGAGTGTTGGAAATAATGTAATCAGAAAGTATTCTTATTATTATTAATAGAGAAGATTATATAGGATCAATCCCTAATAGTGGATTGATCATGTCAAGATTATAATAGTAATCAAATCCCATTTATGGATTGGTCAAAAGACACTGTAATAGGCGTAATAAGAGGTCGGCCCCAAATCAGCTATTAAAGAGACCCGTAGTCATAATAAAGGTGGGCCATTCCACCCAGCTTTGAGAGAAGTCGACTCGAAGAGACACTTCACATGTGCTAAACTTGTATAAATAAAGGAGGCTAGTGACTCCACTTGTGACATAAACTCACTTGCTCACTTTGCAAGGACAAGTTATGATCTCACACTGAAAGGGAGAGAGAGTGGCATATATCTGAGAGAGGACTTTATGTATTAGCATAAGAGAGATCTTTGGCATTGTATTAGCTATTCATATTAAGGGTTTTTTACCTTTCTTCCCCCAGAGAGTTTCCTAGGATAAATGTTGTGTCTCTGGTGATTGTGCATTTCATTGATCTTGGATTATGCTATTGTAATCTAATGAAATGCAAACATCTATAATAATGGCTTAAACATTAACAAATTTATACAAAAGTCCTGTAATCAACTAGTAATCTGCTGCTCTAACAACCATATGGCACTTATGGGTCGTGGAATATAAGTCAAGCGTGCTCCTCAGAACAAGAAAACTATTACGTCCTTATAGATACTATGGTATGGCTCCTCAACCCGCAATCAAGTTTGCATTTCGAGTTGATCATCAACTCGCTTCATCACTTTCCAACTCTAATCTAGAGGATCGTCCTACTTCTACCTTCCAATCTAATAATACTCAAAGAAGAATTTGAAATAGTAGCAACCATCTACAAATTCTCCCCTTCCAACATAGGGTTTGTTAACTAGATATTTCAAGGTAGAATGATCAAGAAAGAAATTGAAATGAGAACCTAACAAATAATGTCTAAACTTCTAAAGTGCATAAACCATAAACCCTCCCTTTCTCATTTTCCGTTTATAGTTGTGCTCATCTTGAGACAAATTCCTTCTCGTAAAATAGATAAGATGATCCATGGCTCCATCTACAAGTTGTGCTAGATATCTCCTAAGGAAATACCGCTATCTATGTGGACATGAAATTCATTTTCCCAATTTGGGAATATCGAAATCGTTGTTGTGATGAGCTTCTCCTTTAGGGTATCAACGCTTTATCACATTTTTGGGTCCATTGGAAGATTTCGACCTTTTTCAATAGAGTTTCTAGAGGTGTAGTGATGTTTTCGTATCTTTTAATGAACCTGTGACAGCACCTTGTCTGTCCCAGTGTGGAGTGCAACTACTTAGAACTCGTAGGTGGAGGCATATTCACAGCCAACCACAAATTTGTTGGCCCACCAATACCCTCCTCAAAGATACCATGGCCTAATAAATTCCTATATTTAGCACGCTAAGATACACCCTCTCTAAGATTCAATGATATCTTCATTTCTTTTCATCTGTCAAACATTAGACGTAACAATGCTACATGTTCCTTTGAGAAGAATGTATATCATCCAATAATCCATATAGACTCTATAAAGTTGTGAATGAACTCTCAAAAATTTGCTATCACAATCCTGGAGAAAACCATAGGAATTCTTGGGTTAAATGGCATCATATTATATAGAAAGATCCCCCATTCTATTATGAATGGTCTCTATTTTTTCGCCTTTGGCAATCCTTACTTTCAGGGTACCTCGAAATCCATTTTTGAATGAGTACGCTTCTTTCCCCTCAAGAACTTGTTTTAGCACCTCATTAGTAAAAGGTGTTGGAAAGGGTCATGCACATAGGTAGAGTTAAGGCTTATATAGTCTACATAGACCCTAATATCCTTTGTGCCTTTCTTGCCTTGAATGACTATTGGGATGACCTTAATATGCTTCTTCAACGCGAAAATAAGTCCGCTTCCCACATATTGTTTATCTCTTCATTCTTCTCTTTACTCTAGGGTTAATGGCATGTATTCTATGCCTCATAGGCTTTGATCCTAGTTTCAATTCACTTTTCATTTCTCAGCAACTCTTTGGATTCCTTTAACTCTAAAAATTCTTTGGGAACAAATCCACATATTACCGCAATAGACTCTATATTTCTTGACTATTTTTCTCATCCCAAAGTCTCCCACCATAGCTATCTTAGGTTTCTCTATGGTCCCTATTTTGAATTTGCGCAACATTAATGGGTGATTGTAGGAACTATCACCGAATTAGGTATGGTTGTTGGTACCAGTCGGGCGGAAAGAAGGATGATTGTGGGAAAGAAGTGTCCATAAACCAAGTAACAATGAATGTATCCAACACGCTGCAGATGCAAGAAATGCAAGTACAAGGAAAAGTGACGAAGAGTAACATGCATGCATGGGAGGAATACCTAACGTACATTAGGGTTAGGGTTTTGGTATTACATTGTAAAATGGATGAAGAGACCGATATATATATAAATATAGATATTACCCGTATCATAAAAGGTTGGTTCACTTTTGTATTAGTTTGGGTTTTTTGTAATATTCCATCATAATATGTAATGAAGCTAATGTGTTATGTAATATTGTTATGAACCATTTTTGTAAGTCGTTGAGCTAAGAACAGAGGAGATAAAGAATATCTGAGGATTAGATCGCAAGATTTGGAGCCTGGCGACGAATTACTTCATACGTATCTTTACCACCGAGGAGAACTATACGCACGTGCTAGAGATGCGTAACTACCATAATAAAATAGCCAAGATCCAAATATTTGTGGATGTATCCTAGGAGGGGTGAAGCACAATATATCTATGTAATGTGATGAATGTATATATTTGTTTTCTTTTAGTAGTTAATTGTTATGATTAATGAATGAGTTAATACATTGTTAAGGAAATAATGATTGTGTTGTTCTCGAGAATTAAACTACGAAAGATATATGCACACCCGTGAGTAATAGTATATTGTAGTCACAATTCATAGTATATGGCTTTGATTAATAAACCCCTATCTCATACTCAATCCTAGGCTATAAATGCCTAAGTCTTACAACCACCCATTTAAAGTTATCTTTGGTGAGATCAGCATGCTGCTCGTGGTACTTGTTGCCTTCTAGTTTACCGCCAGTGAGGGCCGATAGTTTTAGAGGATTTTGAAACATGAAAGACATGAACCTTGGGTCAATAACTCGGATGGTGGGAAAGTAGATAACCAAAAATGGTTAAGGTTGTCGTGTTAATAGGAACAAGATAGGACTGAAAGTAGATGAGATAGATTGAATGAGAAAAGAATGGGTGAAACAAGAAGATAAATGGAGCTAGAAGGGAATGTTGATACCTTGAACCCCATGAAAGCATAAATAGAAGGTTGGTTGAGAACCAAAGAGATAGAGTTTTCACAACAAGACAATAGAAACCCCTAGAGAATCACACCTCACAAATATCCGGATAAATACGTGTTGGACCGATTTATTAATAAAGTCTTTTCTCAGGATTTTCCGTGTCTACTACAGGAGTGGATACTACATGGATAACCACACAATGAACTGGATTCGACATCCATATTGGACCCCAGTATAGATTGAGCAGCTATAGCAGGTGAACAAAAACTTCACTCGCCAGACTTTACTTGATATATTGTATAAGAGTTCATCACCTAATTTGTAGTTTACATTAACTAAGTCACAATCAATGCAAGAGACCAATAATTTTTCCATGGAACTTGAGGAAGGTACATTCAATCCTTTGTATACTTATATTAATATACTACCATATAAAAAAGGTGTAATGAAAATAGAATCAGACAACTAAACTTCCATGTGTGCTTGGGGGAAGGGGGAAGCACTGATAGAGAGGAGAAAATGGAAGGAGGTAAGGATAAAGGCAAGAAGGAGGAGAACCCTTGACCCAATCATGATGGATGGCCACCATATCAAGTGGATAATAGGTCATCAGAACTATTGCAGCGTAGTTCCTACCAATATAAGGTGAATACTAAGAAGAGAGTTGTAGCCACTAGGGAGGGTTTGGTGAGTGATGAGGAAGAGGTAGAGGATCTCCGCTATGGAGCAGATTGAGGAAATCTTTAAACATATGAGAGGAAGACGAGGCCCAAGAATGGGAGGAGAAGGAAACCATCATATTCATTAATGTTAGTGGAACCCATAAACCCATGTGCATGACTAATACACCAAAAGAGAACACCACCATTTAGACAACCAAATTTCGAAGGAAGCCCATATAAGAAGCACATATACATCATAGGGAGAAACAACTCGAGGAGACAGTCAAGAAACACTAGTCAAGTATATACATCGCTGGAGGAGGTATTAGTTCATTATTCATAATGGAAGGACACAATCCCACTATCGATTACCAAAATTTCGAGGGGAAGTAGAAAAAGACCCTAAGAAGCATTTGTTCCGGCCTAGAAAGATATGGGAAGAAAAGTAGATCACCACAGCCATTCGTTCCATGTCCACAACATCCCAATCGGTACATGAGTCTTATACAAACAAAGGCTCCTAGGATCTACAAGGACACCGGAAGACATTAAGAAGCTACTGATTAATGAGTTCCGTGGCTAATAATATTAAAGGATCAATACATGAACGAGATGATTGAGATAAGATAGAAACTAGGAGAGTCTATATGGGAGATTGACCGTAGATTCAAGGGACTAAAGGAAAACTAAAATACTTTATGACCGAGATGCAACATCGGCACCCATTTGTCAACTCACTACTCCCACTTAAAATATCCCTTATGACAACGTAAGTTTCGCATTATCAGGAAGAGGCTCTTAATGTGCGTACTTTGCAACCTGAAGAGAACCAAGCATCAGCCAGATGGACCCATTCATCTAATAATTGAAGGAGGATTTGAAGAATTTAACGCTTCAACCGAACTAAAATAATAACAAGGACAAACAAGAAGTTTTTTGCGAACTACATGCATGATGAAAGGACACCACAAGAACTAATTCCCAACATTCACGGGCATATGGCAACAGTTATGCCAAATGTTCTTCCACAAGGAGGATTATGGTAGAACATGAAAGAAACTCGATCACCACTATTATCACTTCACAATTATGCAAAAAATTGTGATAGTTCCAAATAATTCATAATCAGACCTTGTGAATCAAGGGGACACGACTCTAAAAATATTGTAGAATCCATGGAGCTGATGCTGGAAATAACATTATATGCATATATAGGAAGGGTACATGCATAAATGATGACTAGGAAAGAAATGACATAGTTCAATCAATCCCTCAACTCCATACAACATTGCACAAAATGCGATAATACTTCAACAACCATACAATAATGTGTAGCCGCAGTATAGCCCAACACATCCCTAGTACAATATCGAGATAAGCATTAACTGCACCACAAGATAACGCTCAAGAGGTGACCGAAAGGTATACCTGAGGAGGAGGATGAGCCAAGAGGAGTTTTCGACACGGTAGAGGACCAACATAAGTCACAATAATTGTTAGCAACTAGGGACATTATGTATTAGAATGTCCACTTCACCAACAACTTGTATAAAGGTATTGTCATGCATCAAGCCACGATACGCAGGAATGTCCGACATTACTAGTAACATTTAAGAAAAGAGGAACCAGAACAATCGAATGTTCAATGGATTTTAGCGTAAGCAAGGGATGATGGACGAAAAATCAATATAGTCACTGGAGGAATGAAAACAAGAAATGACGCAGCTCGGGATAAGAACCAAAAAAGAACCAATGGGTAAAGAAAAACAATGAACCAAGAAAGCACTGGATGCATAAAAGGAAAAAGGAGAACTTTTAAAGAATCCCCAACAAGAATTTCGTATAGAGGACATAGCATTGACTGCACAACTAAGCAAGGAAGCCCTAGAATATGAGATGTCTCTATCACTGGATCATACCAACGGAAAGCAACCCAAGGGACACTATACACCAAAGGATTTTGTAATCATGCATAAAATTATTAAGTGATTTTTCATCTGTGAAAATATTGCAAACATACTAGAGAAATGTAGCAATGAGATGAAAGAAAAGATAGAACCAAACCATTAACCATATAATAATAATAAGAAGAAGAAGAAGCATGGAATTTATAGTAATCGCTAACATTGGGGATTTCAATATGGGAGACATTATACTAGATCTAGATCCGAAGTGAATGTATTACCAAAAGAAGACATGGAAATGTATGGGAGAGACAACACTAGGATACTCAAATGTCCAATTGAAACTAGAAAACTAACATAGATTCCCACCAGGTAGACTGAAAGGAGGGATAGTAGATCTTGATGGAGTGCACACTTAAGAAGACTTTCAGTCATTGAAATAGTGGATGACACAACACCTTACCTGGCACTGCTTGGTCTGCATTGGGCATTAGACCATAATCAATTTGAAAACCAGAAAAAATGACATTTGAATCAAGAGAATACAGAGTCATAGCACCACTAGATCCATCTAAGGAGAGGTCCATAGAACCCACTTTCCTAGACTTAGAGGGAGATCGAATTGGCCAGGCTGCAATTAACCTGCTGGCAGGATGAGGGGATTATGTAAACCCAACCGCATATGGGATACTTAGTTACGGACAATTACTCTCACGCACTCCACATCGGTTGTGAAAATTGGCGCTAGAGACTACACCAAGATGCGGCAATAGACCATACAGTAAGATAGGTAGGCATATAAATCAGAGAACCACCCGCCCCATGGACCAAAATGATTTGGAAACACTTTAACACAATATGAAGACGGCATTAGAAACCAAAGGATCCTTATCAATCGAATTGTTACTCAAGGCTTAATAATCTCAAGAAGACAGGGCAAAACATAAAGTATATCCATCACGACCTATCAATGTAAGAGACTATTATTCATAAGGTTCGACGCAGAACAAGAGTACAATGAACAATAGAAATATGAAGGACAAGAGGAACCAACGAAACACTCCTGCATGGAGTGCAAAACATTGTGGAAAAGGACACCACTGAGGAATGGCCTCATCACTTCATACATACTTTAGAGGGCATACCAACCAACTGGTACACAAAACCGTAAATTGTTCAAAGGAACCAACATGGAGGACATTGTACCGTATCTCACAATTTCTTTCTCACTCGAAAGCATGAGAACTCAACATAGATGCAACCTAAAGCAGATCTGTAGGAGTAATATTCATCAAAGAACCGAAATAGAATTTATCACGTAAGAGAAACAATGGAATAAATAGGCAGTCAAGGAACCTGTCATTTTACCATGTACATGAGAATAACACCAGAGGCTATCGTGTGATATGTGGACATCACTAACTTCCATACCACATGCCAAACAATGTGAATACAACCAAGGAAGGATGTAGATAAACAATGGCTAAATATGCACTACTGTATCACAGAGGGAAACATCAACATGGTCATCAATGAATGGCCCGGAAGAATGGAGGATCCCGGTAATTACCTAGGAAGTACTAGAAACAACAGAAGAAGGAGAGGCAGAATAGGTGGAAACACAGGCTCTGGAAATCCAAGTGCCCAAGAAACCAAGAATGGGCCAAGGCAAGCCGATTCAGGCAGAAGAAGTGTCGAACAAGACAAGAACCTAGAAGGGCTAGAAAGAGACTACACAGCCGACCAACGTTCAACCAAAAAAATATAAGGGAGCACAAGAGACCACCCCAAATCCCATCACACAAGAAATAGAGGGAAATAAGAGACTAGTCGCGCAGGCAGGAGGCGTGCGCAAGAAATCAAAGGCACAATGAGAATCACTAGACTATACGATCATGGAGGAAAATGGGGAAATGATCGCCATAATGGTCCAAGATTGCCTAGCAGAAGACTTCAATCATGCAGCACATCACAGGGATAAACTGCAAAAAGAGATACCAGAAGTGGGACAGTTCCTCAAGAAACTCGAGGAAGCACAGATAACAAGCAGCAGTAGAGGCATAGAGCCATCGACAATATAGACTAAATAAAGAGCAGAGGTAGAAGAACGAGACCCAGTCCACTCCATGCCACACACAAACATAACGATTTACATCAAACCTAGCATGTTGCGCATGGATGAAATCATGGGGTAGACACCCTTGAAGGATTTAGACCACATCCAATTGGTCTTGACACAGATTCCATCAAGGGAACTACCCAAATTTTAGGTTAGCATCGACCACGAGGTACAGTCTCATGCACATAAAAACTTAGTTGAGATACAACAAGCAACAAAGAAGTGGGAGTCACTAGAATATGTTTGTGAGTAGGCCAAGCTCGAAACTCAGGAGGAAAAAGAACACAGGAACGAACTAGAACGAAGAGTGGGAGGATTTTTTGAGAAACTCCCAAGCACCGTGCAAGGAAATGAACTCCCAGTAGTAGGAAATATTTACTATATTGCGTAGGCTATTGATCCATATCATAAGGAGATAAAGAATCTTTGTGAACATCTCACACCAACCACTCCACCATTAGTTAAGAAGAAAAGGAAGAAGGAAGCAACAACACAGCTGCAGGAGATAGAACAGTAGGTTATAATAGTAGCTAAATTGTTCGATAAAGAAACACAAATTTGGACAAGGTTGGAGGAGGATCCACAAGTATAACGCTAGGAAAAGGAAGAGGAAAGTATCAATGCAACAATCCAAGAACTCAAATAGAGTCAAAAGACCATACCAATCCTAGAATGAGTCAAAGGGATGCAAGAGATGAAGAAGATGCAGACAAAACTTATCACTGCACAAATGCAAACGTAGGAACGTCAGGCTCAAATAGAGCCATTACAGGAATAGGTAGCAGAAGTACTCTCATAGGCAAAAGAAGCTAAAACAAAAATAGCACAGATCCAAGCCAAATGTGTAGGATTTTTGAGCGACGAAGTGGTAGTTCAGGTAGTAGACACCATCAAGGAGAAGACCACATAGGCACTGACAAAAGAAAAAGAGCTCAAGGAAATGTTCCAAATGATCACCAGGGAGATCAAAGAAGCTTAGAAGGATTAGGTGACTCAGGAGGAGTCACATGTCAGTGTTGGGGGCCTGTTGGCACCATAATCAAGTGGAAATAAGGATGATCATGGGAAAGAAAGTGTGCAGAAACTGAAGTGACAGCTGGAAGGTAACACAACACGCGTGCATGCAAGAAAGCGTGCACAAGGAAAGCAACAACTGGAGGAAGAACAAAATGCACGCATGGGAGGAATAACTAATGTTGGTAGGGTTAGGGTTTTTTTAATACATTGTAAATGGTTGAAGAGCCCAATATATATAAATATAGATACGTAGGTATCATAAAAAAGGTTGGTTTTCTTTTTGTATTAGTTCGTCTTTTGTAATATTCCATCATAATATGTACGAGTTGATGCATTATGTATTACTATTATGAACCATTTTTTTAATCTATTGAGATAATAATAGAGGAGAGAAGGAATATCTAAGGATTAGATCGCAGGCTATGGAACCTGGTGCGATCTAGTTCTCCTCATACAGATCTTACCAATCCGAGGAGAACTATAAGCGCGATGCACTGGAGATGCAGAACTACCATAATAAAAGAGCCAAGAGACAAATATTTGTGGACATAGTCCAGGAGGGGGTGAACCACAGTAATATATGTGTAATGTGATGAATGCATGTATATCTTTGTTTTTCTTTCAGCAGTTAATTGTTATGCTTAATGAATGAGTTAATGCATTGTTATGAAATACTATTGTGTTGTTCGAGAATTAAACTGTGAGAGATAAATATGCACATGTGAATAATAGTTGATTGAAATAAAAATTCGTAGTATATGGATTTGATTAATAAACCCCTATCTCATACTCAATTCTAGGTTGTAAATGTCTGAGTCTTATAGCCACCCATTTAAATCTATCTCAGGTGAGACTACGCAATTCACTCTGTGTATTGTGTTGCCTTCTAGTTTACCAGGAGGGACGATAGTTTTAGAGGATTTGTTGGAAACCCGAAATACATGAACCCTGGGTCAATAACCCAAACAATAAAGGAAAGTAGATAACCAAAAATGGTGTTCTAGATTTCATGTTCCCTTTTGTCTCTTTAATGGCTAGGTTTCTCAATTCCTCTAAATCATATGGGATTTTTGAATCCCTATTAATCTTATAGAATTCTATAGGATTATTGGTTGAGGGTTGGTGAAGGTTAGTCTGAAGTTCTCGGCTATTCCTTTCACATACCACTAAGTTTGATTTTTGATTACTATTATCTGTAAAAATAAATTCTTTAATCTTTTGCAGGACTACTTCAAGCTCAGGGTACTTACTTGTAAACAAGAAGTCCTTGAAAAATTGAGCTGCCAACGTTTGCTAGTCATTGGTCTATGTTTTGGTTTCCTCATGTATGAACCAATATTTAGGGATTGGACCTAGTGAGTGGGGAAATACCTGAACCCAGAAATGAGAGGGTATTTCTGCAACTTGCCACTCTATCACACACTATTCAATATGTGATATAGGATTAGATTCTCTGTTGAATAATTGCGCAACTTGGAAATCTGTCTACATCTCTGGTTCCAACTACTCCTTATTCTGAAACCTATACTTGACATCTTTCTTTACCTTGCCCCAATTTCTGAGTAAGGCTTTATGATTTTCCCACCATCTGGTAGGGGTGTCTTGGAGGGCTACATCTAGTACTGAGATCCTTTGATACTCTACTATCTTTTCTTCCATGTTGAGAAAAAAAATGTTGAGTCTGAAGTGTCGTCATATATTGGGTGTTCTCTAACTTTGGTCTCAACCCATCTAGTTTCTCCGATAGTCGTGCATCTCCTTGAGAATTGTTCGTACGAGCCTTGTTTCCAATTGTCAAATTCCAGTTTTTAATCTTCATTTACTGACTGTATACTCCTCAACTTACCGATCCATTAGAAATAGGATTTATATAATCATCTTTGTTCCTGTTGTTACAGTGTACAACTAATCTAAGTCTTCTCCCTCCATATTATTGTATGTTGGCTCTTTATATATGGGCCCTATATATGGATCCAAGGGTTGAACTACCGTGATTCCATCAGCCTCAAAGGTCATGGTTTCTTTCTTTAAGTCAATTACTGCATAGTTGTCATAGGCCCAATCAATTCCAAGTAGTGCAAGGTAAGGATCCTTATCCCCGATGATTTCAATAACTTCAAAGTCATCTACGGTCTTCACGCCCGCAACATCTATTTCCACACTCTCCAATATTCCTATTGGGAAAATTCAATATTGGTTGGCCATTCTTAGCTGAATTAGGGAATATGTCAGCCTAGGTTTTCCTAAGGCTTCCCAAGTCTTCTTAGGTAGAATGTTCACATAGGAGCCTAGATCCAACATGACATCCTTAATCTCAAATTCATCTAACTAGGCTACTAGTCTGAATTCTTTTCTAGTTCATACTTTTCTTCTCTAAACTCTTTGAGTACTCTTCTTAGGAAGATTAGCCCTTATTCTTGATTATATGGGTTCCTCATTCCCTAAAACTAGGTATAGCGCATTGCACAACTTCTCTTTTAATTGGTTGTTCCCTAGAATGTTAGAGAATAATTGAAACCAAAGGTTGACTACATTTTTAGGTTGCTGTCGTTGTCTCGGCGTGACTGGAGGTTTTTTGGGTGCAGGGGGTGAAGCAGAGACTTGCACAATATTAGTGTAAATAATAGGCCATGGGGGTTTCTCTTGCATCTTAGGGCTAGGGATATTCTGAAATACTTCTATGGAATCTTTAAAGAACAAATTTTGTTTTAGAGGGTCATACGTGTCTTGTTTAGGTGTTTATTTCTGGATCTGAGGTAAAGTGTCATCATCAACTCCTATCTTTGTTCCTCCTTGAGTAACGATATCAAGGTTGGGTAATTTTCCTTTAATAACTCTCTTTATTTATGAACTGATGAGGTTATTTCCTTGTTGATGTACCCTATCTCCCCATTTTACAATTAGTTCTGGGCAGTCTTCAGTTGCGTGCCCATTGGTTCTGCAGTGAGAGCACCATGGTCACCTTAGATGAGGATAGTCTCTATACATATGGTCTTTCTCGTCAGATTTATAGCATCTTCTTGTCCCTCTCCCCCAAGTTCTTCCTCCCCTAAAGTCTCCTCTAGATCCACCTCCTCGACCTCTTTCTAGTCCTTGAGGGTTTTCATTCACCCTGAATGTTGTTCGGTCCAACATTTCTACAAGTGCATCCAACGCTCTACATTCATTGGCAGTATGTGTGGTAGATGCAAAGAAATCATAGTGTACTATATTTGGTACTGTTGAATATTTCTTCATAATGGGGCACTTTCTTGGCTCATACCCATGGATTCGACAGATCTCACAATACTCAGTTGTTGGTGTTGCTTGGCTCCCTGGAGAAGCATGATATGGGGTGGGGTTATGGAATGGTAAGTTTGTAGAAACTTGTGCAACTCCTCTAGTGGGTATTGGTGAGGGTCCCATTGGATTCTGAGGAGGTCCCATTCCTCTCATTCATGGACATTAATTCACCAGATGTCTTTCTATATAACATCTGGTGCACTAGACCTGCGGTCGTCATGGTCTAGGTATTGTTAGTTCTTGAATATTTTCTGTAAGAACTGATATTTTCCCTTGTAGTTGTGATAAATTAATATCTACTAGGGGTTTGGTCACTCTCAAGCTCCCAAGGTATCCCTCCATGGCTTCAATCTTCATCGATTGTTCCAAGGCATTTTTCAAAGTGGCTATATGTTGTTGCGTTAATGGAATCTGAGTCAGAGGTAGTAGTCCCTGAATGTACCATTCCCTTTGACGTTCCTCATTGATTGGATGTGATAACTTCCCTATACCATATTTAAACTTCTGGTTATATTCCCAGGATGATTCACCTTCCCTTTGATGAATCTCGCACAACTCAGAAATGGCTTGTTGTTCTGACTGAGGTAGTTTAAACTCCTCTATGAACCTTGTCCATAATTGACCAACTGTGAACGCTTGACCTTGTATTCCCGGAAATCCTAGATCAATAATATTCATGTACCACTTGAGATCATGACCCCTCAAGTTAGTATGGAACTCAACCATCTTATTTTCATCCGGAGTCCCTCTGGATCTCCAAATTTCCTCGCACAAGAACCATTTTTTCTCAACATCTTCATATCCCTTATCCTAGAACTCTAGGTATTGGGAAATCAAACCTACCACATGACCATCCATTGTTGATCTTGTTTCTCTTATAAAAATGAATCTTAACGGTCATGCTTGCGATCTACCAGGGGATCCCAATATCCTCCCTGTACTCGCACTTCCTGGATGTGACTGACTAAATAATTGTATCAGAATAGAAATAGCATGAAAAGGTAGTATCAAACTTACCACTTGTATAGAAGACACTTGGGGTATGGGAAATTTAGGACTGGCGCCAATGGCTTCGAGGCAATTTTCTTTGATATGGGGGGTCTTGTTTTCTTCCACTAGGGCAGTCTCTTCATCCGAATTCCCGATCTTTCCTGTCATTTAGGTGAATCTTCTATTTCTTCTTCAGATTCATGTTGTCTTCCTTCTCTCTTACATATACACCTTCAGCCTTGTCCAACCTCTCGGGACTTCTTTCTCTGTTCTTCTCTCTCACTTAACCTTTGGTGATATTATTTCTTGTATTCTCATCTTACGCAACTCTTCCATCTTTCTTTCCTCTCCATCTCTTGTTTCGACTTCTTTCTGAAACTTATTGGATTGTCTTGTTGATTTCTTGATCTTGTTGCGCCACCACTTCTCAAATATGGAGGCTCTCTTTTCAAGGAGCTCTCTCATCTCTTGCATCCATTTCTTGTTGTTCCCCCCATTTTTCAAAGAACCATTCCCTCTCTCAGTCCATGAATCTACCCCAACCTCTCCCTACCCCAAAGTGAGAGGTGTTTGTACCCTAATCTCATTGGGGATATAGTCAACATCCCTCTTCCACCAATAAAACTTTAATCCATAGGGGGACTTCTCTCAGTGGTCTTCCCCTTGTGTCTTTCTTGAAATTCGCCTCTACTCATGAAAAGTATTGGTGGTTCTCAGCTGCAAGCTCAATAATGTATCCTTCTAATGTGTTATTGACCCAGAAATCAATCACCTGTGTGACTGGACAATCCAGCCTATGAAGTGTTGCAATCTTTTATGTATCCTAGGTACATTTCCTATTGACTTGTTCTTGGAAATCTAGAGCTTCTTGGAGCCTATATAATCAGTGGAAAAGTTATTCCGGGAACTTAACCCAAAATATATCATACTGGTCACTCAATCTTTGAGAGTAAAAATATTGACTTCGAGTATATTCCATGATTTTCCCATCAACTCCATGACTTCCCTTAGAAGGCGTCACAATTTTTTTCCCACCATTGGTCAATATTAGATTTGTTAATCCACAAAAGCATCCTCCCTAAAGGTTCCCTGCTTAGTCCAGGACAAGCGAAACCATTTTGTTGGTATGAAGTTTAATCAGACCAGGGGGTCCCTCTCAGTTACCGACAAAGGTGTAGAGTAGTCTAGAAGCGTTAGCATTTCATCTCCTTGAGAAAAGAATTCCTCCACACGAAACCTTGTTGAGAAAAGAGTAGATAGGGAAGAAAGGAAAATACTTAAGAGGATTCATAGAACCTTCAAGATTCACCCCGATCTTGCATAAGATATACTAACTACAAGCAGGATCGCAGCATATGCATAGGCCCGAACCTACTTATTTTTGTTGAAAATAATTCAAACATAGAACTTTCATGTGGAACTCATGAAAATAATTCAAACATAGAGACATCATGTGGAACTCATGAACCATTAATAAGTACTGCAATGCATAAGTATAACATAGAAAGACACAATATATTTTGAAAATTTAGATCCTTCTTCATATTACCTTCAGATCTTTCTTCATTTACAAACTCAGAGATACAAAGTAGTGCTCTATTACAGACTCCTGGCTTTGGACTCATGTCGCAGAGCTCTACCTCCCAAAATGGTGTACATGTTACCTTACAGACTCAAAACCTGACTTCTCTACAATAGACAACAATTATGTCATCAACCTAACAGTAAGGGAAAGATCGAATTGAACACAATCACAATTAAACCAAACACTTTTACAATCATATTCATCCCTATATAAGCTAAGTTGTGTCTTCTGTCTAGGCTTGCACACTTTCTTGTTCTGTTGCAACCTCTTTTTCTTTGTTGGCATTACGTTGTCCTTTTTGCAACTGATTTATGTTTCTTCTCCTTTCTCTGGTGTCTAGCTTCTTCTGAAGCTTACACAACTCGTACTAGGCCAAAACTTGTGCAATTTCTTATCCCAAAAACGAAGGGCCCAACAGAAACAAACAATACCAATCTTTTTATTTCCCTAGTGTTATAGATCATCAATATGCCTCAGATATAACTTGATTCATCATTCATAAAATCAAATCCAAACATTTTCAAAATCAACATAAAACATTTGGGTAAAATCGTTGATTTATTAATGATTATAGAGAACTTGGAAAAAAAACATACCTTTGATGATGATGCCATTCTCCCTTGACTCCTTGGTCCTTTCTTATCACTTCAACATCTTGTTCAGGTTAGGCACTCTCACTTATGACTATTATGGATAGGATAAGTACCTCTACAAATGGACAACATAATAATACTCTTGATTCCTCCTCTTGCCCAATAATTGTCTTTGTTATACATCTCTTTAGAGGAGGCTTGGGAGAGATTCTATATATTCTATACACCACTAGAGACTTGAATGTTGTGATTACCTAGGCCCATGACATGAATATACAACTCATCCCTTTCCTATCACTTCATAACTTCATGAATATAGAATGTTTGACAATTCGTCACCTATTGCACTACTACCAATGTAAGATGATCGTCACATGTTGAACTCTATTAGACCTACAATGACCTCCAAAAAGTGGCCAAACCTTAGGAAAATAAAGTGATTAGGATTATATATTCTTATGAACTCCCTTTTTTCCTATAGGGTGTAAATTAAGGATATAAGATATGCCCCCTAATGTGTGAGGTTAGGAGAGGAATATATGGTTGAAACACATTACAATAAAATAACATCCATCTAAGGCAACATGAGGAGAGAGAAAAGGAGGTTCAGAAGTCAAAGAAGCCTTGCAATCAAACACCAAGGATGAGAGCATATATAGACCATCCCTAAGTAGACACACTCATATTATGAATGATAATGGATTCCAAACAATATATTGTGGATCCATGACATGTAATGCTAGACCATGGCCACAAAATAATATATAGTGGATCGATGTCATCAATAATACCATATCCACAAGACAATACAATGTGGATGTATGTCATGAATACAATAATAGCCACCATCAAATACAATGTGGATGTATGTCATGAATACAATCATAGCCACCATCAAATACAATGTGGATCTATGACATAGCATATAGCTATCAGGAATACAATGAGTATTGAGGGAAGTGCCCCCAAAGTCTTCAAAGTACTCATATATAAGTGATATTCTCCATATCAACTTGGGAGGGGGTGTTATAAAGGAAATTTGTGGCCCCAAAACCCAAGGTCTTCATACCAAACCCCAATGGTATGAATAAACATCATGTGAATATATGAGATGATTTTGAGCATGGTAGAGAACATTTGATTATCGATCATTGATGTATATTGTTAACAGAAGTGGGGGGGTTCCATTGATGATGAAAACCCAAAGGTACCTAGTACAATCAAGTGAGTGTGAATAGAGGATCTAATTTTGAGCACTCATAGAATCAATCGATCAACAGTCAATTATGTAAACCCAAGATTGATCATGAGGAGGCATGCCACTAAGGACTGCAAGATCCAAGGTAATAGCTAGTTTCTAGATCCCTCTCCTATATAATGTGTTGAAGTATATAGAAATATATCATTTTAAGGAGGGAATTAATGTATCCCCCATCAATCAATGTGAAACATACACTGAGAGATGATATGAGGAGATAGTATCACCAAGTACAACTGACAAAAGGATGGAAGACTCATAAATTCAACAAAACATGAGATGACCAACTCAAATTTAATCTTCCCTTGAGCATATAGCATGACACAATGGTGACTTGGCATTAAGACACAAGATTTGGATGAATATAGTGCAACAACGTAGGAGGCATTGAAGCACACTCCATGATGACTAGAAGAGTAACCAGTCGGAGGAGTATCTTTGACTCATTGTAAGATCCCCTTCCATATGACCAAAGTACTTGAGGACTTAGTAGCCTAGTTGTCCCCCATATTATATAATCCCATCTAAAAGGGGACAGAGGTGGCTAAAATATTTCATTACATATGCTAATGTTAAATTAGAAAAATTGACATTGGCAAACAAGGAAATATAAGCTAATTGGATAATATGAGATAATTGAAGAAACTAATTTAGAAAACCAATTAATAATTTAAGTGAGGTATTATAAGATACATTATAAATAGGATGAGGGTGCCTCACATCCTCATTCTTGTTCATTTTCTATTTTCATCCTTGAGCTCTAGTAGCTTGAGGGTTTTGACTAGGAAAACCCTAGAGATCAACACATAGCTGAAATATCCCTCCTTTTCTGGTCCAATATTGGCCAAGGTGGTGAAATATCCCACCCTAACCATTTTATTCAGATTATATCATTCTCAACTTTAATTTGTTAAGGGGGGCACACCATTGGAGGTTTTTATGTAGGAACGATGCACTTTCCAATCTTAAGGAGTTCGATTTGGCTTATAGTGATTGGATATGGAGGAGATATATACTTGGGTAAATTTATCATCCCTAGAGAGACATTTCTTGGCACTCTTGGTGGTTTCCATCCCCCATAATTATTTATTATCATATATAGGAGAATTTACTAAAGGAGGTTGCACTCTGGGTTAGATATCCAAAGTTTTGGGGTCAAATTTGGCATATACATAAAGAGAAATTCATAATATGAACTAGCCATCCTCGTCCCTATAGGATAACAAACATTTCATGAAGTTTTGGAGTCAAATCCAAGACATCCAAATTTATATGGTGTGCTATATCCAGTGAGGGTGCAACTCAGCTAAAGGAATATAGTGTTTGGAGGAAGGGAAAGAGATTGATCTTCTAGATCTCTTGCATGTAGCTAGTGGTCGCTTTGGGAATCCAATATCTCTCTCTTCTATTGTATCTTGGAGGTGCTATCAGCCAAATCTTCCATTCTTCCATATATTTTCATCTCTTATCTTGTATTGTACTGAGGTTAGCCATATATAAGAAATAAATACATATCCAATCTTTGTGGCTATTCTTGTTGTTTTTCTTTTCTATTAGTTCATTGTTACTCAAGTTCACTTCCTTTATTGCAAACTATTTGTGATATAAAACTTGATATCCAACCCCAACATAAGAACAAGGAATCTATAGGTGTGAATTGTTTGCAAAAACACCTCAACCAGAAAACCAAAAACACAAAGCATTCCACACAAAACCACTTGGAAATATTACAGTGGTATTATAGCATTGAATCCTCCTCGCCTATCGGATTTTTCTAATGATAGGTTACAACAAAAGAAGGAAGGACAAAAGGGGGAGAGGAACCAGAAGTAAAGATGGAAAAAAGACAGGAAATATGAGGTGGTACTAAAAGGGAAGTGCCAATTGAACTGGAAAGAATATCATATGACCTACAATGCTCCATTGATAAGACACAATTTATCATCCAACACCATTTCAATGAGACACAAGAGCGCTTATCCAGATGAGAAGATGATCTCAAATCAACATTGATAGCTACAGAACATGGACAAGAATTATTGGTTACTACTTTGGAAGTAGGGAAGGATATGATTTCACATATTATAATGTAGATGGTACATAGCAAGGAATCACAAAATAATGAATGGAATAATTAGGCTAGTGAACCTCAGGGAGGAGAAAGGTATCACACAGAGACTAGCCACAGGGTCAACATTGAGGGGTAAAGTCTATTTTTGGGCACAACCAATAGGTAACCAATGAGAAGAAATATAACACCCAGGCCTTACATGCCATGTTTCTTTGACACATGGTAGTAGGATGCCAATATTCCAAGGTGTGTGGAGGTGGAAGAAATATTTAAAGAGTGTGAGAGGGAATATGCAGCCTTAAGTGCAGGTTTTAGAAGACAAATTTCATTGGGAGAGTATTGTGGGATCAAATATAGGGTAAGGCCTGGATAGTTTTATAGGGGTAATAATGATCTGGGGAACAAGGCAAGAAAACTTGAGATTCCCACCTTTGATGGATCAGCCAAAGATTCTACAAAGGCATGCGTACAAAAATTGGATTCTTACTTGAAATTAAACCCTGTGATGGAGATGGATGTCATCAAATTTTTCACCCTATACTTGGAAGGAAAGGACCATGAGTGGTGGAACCATGGGATGACTACTTTGGGATATGCACACATTACTTCTTATGCATATTTCACACAAAGGATCATACACAGGTTTGATCAAGGGGATCCAAAACTTCATTTTTGTGAGCTCACCCAACTTAAACAAACAATCACAACTGAAGCATTCATTGAATAATTTTAGAGGCTAGTAGTCATGGTTCCAGATGTGTCACAATACAGATTGATGATGATATTTTCTAAAGGTTTTACATAACCATTTCATGGATGGGTCAAGACTTTTAATCCTAATACACTTCAGTATGTGATTTAGAGGACTAGGAACTTGGAAGGGGCAACTTCAAAAAACAAATTCATTCCAAGGCCCCCAATTGCTCCAAGGGGAAGGGATCAAAAGATTGTAGACATAGGTAAGGGGAAATTGGATGAAGCTACCAGAAGGGAGTTGAGAAGAAAAAAATTAAGTTATACTTCTAAAGAACCATTGGAACTAGGACATAGATGCATGGGGAAAGGAAATATCCACTACATTGAGGTTATTTTTAACAGTAAGGAGGAAGATGATGTGGGGAATATTCAAAATATAGAATTCCCTCAAACAGAAGAGGATCCCATGCATGGGGAAGAGGAAGAAGAACCAATGCTCAACCGGGAAAGAATTAAGAAGGTTTGTATTGCATCCAATAGTGGGGTACCAAAATTATGCACTTTCAGGATGAGAGGAGTCCTCCAAGGACAAAGGGTCATAGTACTTATTCATGATGGGGCCTCCCATAACTTTGTTGATGCTACCTTGGTGAATAGGAGATACCTCCCTACTATTGTGCTTGAGGTGTTCTTAATGGAGGTAGCAGGGGAATGCACCATGCCATGTGAAAAATATATTCCACAAATGAATCTTACCTTGGGAAGATATAATTTGGAAAATAATTTCTATGTGATGGACCTACTAGACACCAATGATATAATTAGGGTTCAATGGATTAGCACCTTGGGTCTTATCCCTACAAACTAAAAATACAAAACTATGGAAATGTCATTCAATTCACAGAAGGAGGAAAGAGGGTGACATTGAAGAGGTTGACAGAGAATGCTCCCAGAGTGGTTTCAACAAAGCACATGGAGGTTATATTCAGGTGTGAGGACGTGGATTATGTAGTAGAGTTTTTAGTTTCACTCCAAACCACTCAGGAAGGGAACCAACATTATTCATTTTTAGTTTCACTCCAAACCACTCAGGAAGGGAACCAACATTATTCACATGACATACAAAGGATACTTGTCAAGCATGATAAGGTTTTTGGGAAAATTCCTCGAGGGAAACCATTTGATAGGGTTTTGAAAACACCATTAATCTAGAATAAGGAGATAAACCAGTCATAACCACGCCTTACCAACACCCAAAAAGGGTCAAAGATGAAATTGAGAAGGCAATCGAAGGGTTGTTGGACATGGGAAACATTAGCCCTAGATCAATCCCATTTGCATCTGTAGGTATATTGGTTAAGAAGAAACATGGAACAATGATAATGTGCATTGAATACATGGCATTGAATAAGAAAACAAATAAAAATAGGTATCCAATTCCCAGGATTGATGAATGGCTAAATGAGCTCCATTGGGAAATTCATTTTTCGAAGATTGATCTTCATTCGGGATACCACCAAATTCAGGTAAGGAAGAAGGATATCCAAAATATGGCCTTTAGGTTCCATTATGGACATTATGAGTTATTAGTTGTGCCCTTTGGGATAACTAATGCCCAAACTTTATTCCAATACTGCATGAATAAATGTTTCAACAAACATTTGAGGAACTATCTATTGGTTTTTTTTACGACCTGCTAACCTATAGAAAAACTTTGGAGGATCACCTCAAGCATCTACATAACATTTTTAGCATCATGGGGGAACATTCTTTGTATTCCAAAGAATCTAAATGCGAGTTTGGAATGATATAATTATTATATTTGGGACATATTTTTGGAGAAAAGGGGGTATATGTTGATAAAGATAAAATAAAATCCATTTTAGATTAGCCAACACCCAGGAACATCACAAAGCTATGGGGATTTCTTGTCATTTTCAAATACTATAGGATATTCGTTAAATGGTTTTCACATCTTTGTGCACCCTTGACTGGTATAACAATGAAGGATGCATTTAAGTGAAATGAAGGTACCCAACAAACTTTTGATAAATGAATAAGGTTAGGAGCACTTTTATGTTCCTAACATTACAATATTTCTCTCAACCATTTATACTAGAGTGTGATGCATCAGGGGAAGGAATTGGGGTTTTACTCATGCAAAACAAACATTTTATTGATTTTGAAAGAAGAAAACTAAGAGGGCATGAGGTATTGTACACTATATATCATAGGGATATTCTAGATATCATGCATGTGCTAGCTAGATTTAGACAATACTTGTTTGGAGCCAAGTTTATAACCAAAACATATCACAACAACCTCAAATAATTTTTGGAACAAAAGGACCTCAATGAAAGGAAACAAAAATGGGTGAGAAAAATCTAGGCCTATGATTTTGACATAAACGTTTTTTAAACGGGAGAATAATGTTGTAGCATATTCCTTGTCTAGGATTCCTTCGACTTATGCCTTGTTAGAAATATCAGTTGAATGGAAATCACACATTTTGGTGGATTACTCCAAAAACAAGCTTGCATGTGAGCTAATGGATGGGAAAATTCAATATGCCTAGTTTCCTATTTTGGATGACCTTATCTACTACAAGGGAAGGATTTATGTGGTACCAGAATCTAAATTCAAGGAAAGGGTGCTAAGGGATTTCCATGATTCACCACTAGTTGGGAACCAAGGGTTCCTCAAGACTTACAGGAATATTAAAGAGAGGTTTGCATGGAAGGGCCTCATGGAGGATGTTATTCCCCATGTTAGAGAATGCACACCTTGTCAGCAAAATAAGGTTGAGCATACCCATCCAACAGGTGTGTTGCAACCACTTCCCATTCCATCATAAAAATGGGAAAGCATATCCATGGATTTCATCATAGGTTTGCCTAAAGTGCAGGGAAAGGATGGATTTTTTGTATTTTTGGATCGCTTGACCAAGTTTTCACATTTCTTTTCCATATCCATGGAGTACAGTGCATCTCAGGTAGCAGAAATGTTCAATGAAGTTTTCATATTGCATGGATTACCCAAGAATATTGTGAGTGACAGGGATAGCAAGTTCATGAGCACTTTCTAGCATGAGTTATTTAGACTTTCTAGCATTGAGTTTACCCTTAGCATGAGCTACCACCCACAAACTGATGGACAAACATAAATAGTCAATAAATGGATGAAAGGATATCTTAAGAATTCTGTGGTAGGACAACAAAAAGCATGGTTCAAATGGCTTCATCTAGGGGATTATTGTTATAACACTACCCATCATAGGTCTATTGTCATGACACCCTTTAGGGAACTATATGGCTATGATTCAATCACTTTCATGGAGGTTTCATTTGGGGATAGTAGGGATCCTATGGCTAAGGATTGGATATAAGAAATTCAAGAGATAATTAGGGAGCTTAAAATTCATTTGTAGAGGGATCAAATCCAACAAAATATCTATGTAGATAAAAATAGGGTTGAAAGAAGTTTCGAGGTTGGAGACTTGGTCTATTTGAGGATACATCCATATCGCTAGTAATATATTAAGAGAAATGGCGTGGAAAAACTCAATCCTCATTTCTATGTCTCATACAAGTTGAGTAGAAGAGTTGGGGAGGTAGCATATGAGATTGAATTTCCACCATGAAGAAAAATTCAAAATGTATTACATGTGTCATGCTTGAATAAGGAATTGGGTCAACATGTGACAGTTACAGAGGAGCTCCCACCACTTGACGAGGATGGACAATATATTTTAATTCATTAAGAAGTAATGGAGGTTATGGATAAAATTTTGAGAAACATGAGTATCAAGAAATATCTGATTAAGTGGAAGAATTTTCCAATTGAGGACGTTTCTTGGGAAGGTGAACAAGTCTTGCAACACTTCGAATCGTAATTGCTTGCGGGAAAGAAATTTCAAGCGGGGGAGACTATAATATCCCCTTCCATATGACTAAGGTACTTTAGGACTTAGTACCCTAGTTGTTCCCCATAGGATTTAGTCCCATCTAAAAGGGGACTAAGGTGGCCAAAATATCTCATTAAGGATGCTAAAGTCAAATTAGAAAAAGTAACATTGGAAAACAAGTAAATGTAAGATAATTGGATAATATGAGATAATTGAAGAAAATACTTTAGAAATCCAACTAATAATTTAAGTGAGGAATTAGAATATGGAGTATAAAAAGGATGATGTGCTTCACTTCGTCATTCTTGTTCATTTTCTATTTGCAACTTTGAGCTCTGGCAGCTTGAGTGTTTTGAAGGTTTTGACTAGAAAAACCCTAAATATTAGCACAGAGGTGAAATATCCCTCCTTTATTGGTTCAATATTGTCCAAGGTGTTGAAATATTCCACCCTTTTCATTATATTTATGCCATACCATTCTCAACTATCATTTGTGAAGGGGGGTGCACCATTGGCGGGTTTTCTACAAGAAGGGCGCACTGTCCAATCTTAAGGAGTTCAATTTGGCTTCTAGTGGTTGGATATGGAGGAGATATATACTTGGGTAAATTTTTTATCCTTGGAGGTACCTTTCCTGTCACTCTTGGTGGTTTCCATCCCACATAATTATGTATTATCAAATCCAGGTGAATTTACTGAAGGAGGGAACACTTTGGGTTAGAGATCCATTGTTTTGGAGTCAGATTTGGCATCTACAGTAAGGGAAATTCATCATATGAACCAACCATCCTCTTACCTACAGGATAAAAACCATTTCATTTATTTTTGGAGTCAAATCCAATCCAATATAGTTTCTATGGTGTTCTACAGCCAGTGAGGGTGCAACTCAGCCAAAGGAATACAATGTTTAGAGGAAGGGAAAGAGAGTCATCTTGTAAATATATTATATGAAGCTATTGAAGGCTATGGGGAGCCAATATATATCTATTATATTTTATCTTGTAGGTGATATCAACCACATATTCCATTCTTCCATATATTTCCATATCTTCTCTTCCATTATATCGACATCAACTATATATAATAAATAAATACAAATCTAAGTTTTGTGAATATTCTTGTTCTTGTTTTCTATTAGTTCATATTTTCTCAAGTTCACTTCCTTTATTTCAAACTATTTGTGCCATAAAATGTGATATAAAATCCCAAAAAAAGATCAAGGATTCTATAGGTGCAAATTATTTGACAGAACACCTCAACTAGAAAACCAAAAACTCAAAGCATTCCACACAAAACCACTTGGGAATATTTCACTCATATTACTGGGATGGCTCCTACGCAATATAAAACCCACTTATGATGAATACTCAAACATGTTTCATGTTCAAGGGTGACTTGACGGACACTACCATTTTGATAATAGACCATTGCTGAAAAACCCCACTCTTTTTTTTTTCCCTCCTTGGTTTAATGAGTGTGAAAGAGGAATAAAAATATGCTCAATATGTACCTGTTTCATGTCCTTTAACTAGTCCAAAAAAGAGATAAAAGTATAATCAACTAGAGAGAACGAGTGGCTTAACAAAGATGAACCCAAAATGGTACAAGAAAGATAGATCCACTCTTAGTAGTCGTTATGTCCATGGGTAGATGGATGCGAAATGGATGTTGAATAATGAAAGAGATGGATGGTAAAGCACTACTGCAACAATGGTAAGAAGGATATGGGAAAATAGTAACACAACAGTGAGAATCATGATGCAAGCAACACATGCATAGGAAAACAATAAGAAACAATAAAATGTTTATTCAGAACCCCCATGGGATGTGGCCAGAATATAGATGAAGATATAAGAATGAGGCTCAATCATAAATTCATGGCGAGGCTAAAGGAGTGCTCTCGATCCTATGGGAAAATGAAACAAGGTAACCAAATGGAAATATGGATGGTAACTAGGGAACTCATGAAGGGTAGGAACTACCAAACAAGTTACAATCTGAAAAAGGGAGTGGCTATTGTCACAACCCAATAGGACCAAACCTAAGGCATTGTGATGGATGGATGGTTAATAATGGAAAATGGGAAATGAAAGGAAAAACCTATCCATATATTCCAGTTTGGAAAACACGTACCTAATTTTCAGTGTATGTTTCCATATTTGTAAAAAAATCATCATAATCCTATCAACACATGTAAAATAGATTACGAGGTTCAACATGCATAGTGAAATATCTAAAAAGAAAATATTTTTAGACTTTTTGGGTATGATATATGCAAAAAACAATCACTCACACCACACACCTATGTACAAGGCACTACAAATTTGTTGGTTATTACTCTCTCTAACTACTTCTTGGCTGACCCAGGTTCATATCTGAACAAGTTTCCAACAAAACCCTCTAAAACTATTGACACTCTTGGTAAACTAGAAGGAAACACAACACACAGAGTGTACCGCGCATTCTCACTTGAGATAGTTCTATGGGTGAATGGATTTCTCAAGTGCTTTCAGTCTAGGAAAGAGTGGGAATATGGGATTGTAGTTGATATTTCTCAGGCCTTAAACTTATTACTCAATCTATTATTCTTAATATCAATTCATTTGTTAAACCCTTGCATAAAATTTAATAGATCTAACTAACCACATATGTGTAAATCAATCATTAATAGAAATTAGAGATGATCAAACATTAACAGAAAGTACACAGACATTCAATCATCACACAGTACACAGCTTTTACCGTGGTCCACCCCCTCCTGGGATACGTCCATAAATATATGGCTTCTTAGGCTCATTTATTATGCTTGCTACAAAATATCGTGTCGTGCACACTACAATTTCGATCATACAATCATGAACAAGGTTCCACAATCTCTGTGAGGTGGACTAGATCACACCAAGCTCCTCAAGATGTGATCTAACCCTTAAGATATAGCTACCTGCTTCTTCTACATCTCAACAGCTTATAAAAATGTATCACAACAACTTCTTACAATTGAGAACTAACTTGGAACAACCTTCGAACCAAAGGAAACCACCTAGAACCTCGACCTAGACCTCCTAGGTTCTTATTTATACTAGTTTACAAGTTTACCAACTGTTACAATCTCTTACCAAAACCCTAACCCTAAAATGGTTAGGTTTTCCTTCTTGCACTCCTTGCATGATTTCCTTCTTTTCATGTGACTTTCCCTCACACGTGTTTCTTTTCATGCCAGTTGTTCTTCTCTAAAACTAGGTTTTATCCTCCAAAAATAGGTATTTCCTCAAAATAGTTATGCACCCAACAACCCCCCAACACTGACATGCGGCTTGTCCCAATCCACCCAGACAATGCACACTCCCTGAACAACCTTTGCTAGGCTGTGGAACTTGTCTACAAGTTCCTTTCCTCTTGCATGGACCTGGACGGATTTTCTTGTCAGTGCCTCTACTGACTGCGTTGTAACCTCCTCATGGATCAGTGTCATGCTCTCTATGTTTGATTTTTCCATGATCTTCTTCTCCTCCTCCAAATGTGTGATCATCTACATTTTGTGTTCCTAGAGTGGTTCCACTTCTTCTTGTCTCTCTTATTTTTGCATCTGCACTGCTTTCAACTCGGACTGCAACTTCTTCATATCTTGAGTACCTTCCAGGCATGTTTTGATACTCATTGTTTTTTGCATCTTCTTGAGGTATTTTATAGATTTTATTACTCTTTATTTTTCCTTGTACCATTATTGGACCTTATCGCCCTCTTCCAACGTTGTACAGAGCTGCATGGCTCTGTTGAACAATTTTTCTTCTATGCTTTCTTGTTTCTCCAATTATGCTATTTGGAGTGGAGCTTGTTCTTTCCTCTGCTCCCGGACCTCAAGAGGAGTCATGGTATTGAGATTATCCTTGAGTTCCTCGATCTCCTTCCTATATTGGTCGATTTTATGTGCAATGATTTTGATCTTCTCATTTTCGCCTCTCTCTGCTGCCTACACGTTGTTGGTGATGTGGTTGTACGTTGTTGCCAATATGTTCGCTAACATGTCTAAACATTCTTTCGATTACTCCTTCTCTACAGTCAGTTGGTCGCAGGTTATCTGAAGCATATCTGTAACCCCTCTTCCCACCTCTATATTTGTGTGATCTACACGGGCCCTCAACTACACTTCTTGCACAACACTAGCCTGTAGCCCATATAAGTCCTTTGTGGGGATCTGTGCCATCACCATCTCCACTTCTTCCACCTCTTCTAGGGTATTTTTCACCGTCTCCTGATCGAAGCTAATCATTTTACGCATTGTCATGAATGTATCCCTACCCTAGACGATGAATTTTACAGTCTCTTAACCTTCTTTCTACGCAGGTGGCCTCGATGTCTTATCTTGTGGCTGCACAGTGGCCTGTGATTCTTCCCATACCTATAGTTGCTATATGTTTTCATGAACCTCTGGGATCTTAGCCATAATTTATTCCCTCTGCTCCTCTGTAGTTCTGACCACTTCTTCACTCATGTCTTGGACCTTTTCTGTGATGATCTCTGCATCATCCCATGTGAGGGTGATGTCTGGGTCCTCTATATCATACTTGCACTTCTTGCGTGCATCGTTTCCTTGCATAGGTTTCATTGTTTTCTATGAGGGATATGCCCCACTTGTTTTTCCTTGGATTCTTTCTTCTAGAGACTATACAATATCTTTCTTCTCTATTTGTGGTCAACTTCCTATCCTTGTCACTGTGGGTGTTCTTCTCAGTCTTTTTGGTACTTCCTTTCTCCCACTTGGTAGGGTTCGTTTTGTGGTTGTCCTGGTGTTGTCCGCCAGACTACCTATTCGAGCTAACAATCCTACTTCAGTCGTATCTTTGAGATTGGAGTACTTCATCGTGCCTTTTTTTGTGGTTGATTTTTCTACTGGTGACTACCACTGTGCAAGCCATTCTTTCATAATCTAGTCCACTTTCTCCCTCATGACACAATATTGCATCTTAATCCACTCTGTTTTGGGATCCCTTGCATCTTGGATCCATACATGATGTCGGGATGAATTGAATTTGGCTATCCCCTCTGTCTCTTGTGCTACCTTCATAGGTATGTGCCACACATTTGTTGTGCATTATTCGATCTATTCTAACACCATGGAAAACACAATGTTTTTTTCATGCTACGTCTTGTTGTCCTTTTCCTACCAGAAAGACTCTTACCTGGTTGCATAGCATTTGTCGACCCTGTCCAAAACTTATGAGAACTTGGGATCCTGCCACCCTACCAAGGCTATCACTATTATTAACCATGAGTAATGGAACTTGGTTCCATTGGCATGCACGTTGCGACAGTCAAGTTTGAATTGGTTCAACGGGTATGACACCCTGCCAAACACCATCCCCTTAGCGCATTGCTCTGCCACTGTGATCACACCTACTCCCTCTTCCTCTCCATCACATGTTTTTATCATCTTACATGCCATAAAATTTCTTGTGAACCTTGTCACATTGTCATTAATGTGTTTGATGAAAATTCCTCTATTCCCCCTAGTCGTTTTGAACTGCCCTTTAACTTTTTCCTCCAGTTATTTCTCGCATGCTCTGTTTTCCAAGAATTATTCAGGTTGTGCACTTGGAAATCAATGCCATGTCATTGTGCACTGGTTTTTCCATCCACATGATTCCTCTATGGACTAGGGTGACCATCTGTTTGACACAAAGGTTGATATTCTTACCATGCCCAAAGTGTGGTATGTCTAAGAGATTCATAATCCCTTAGTTTTAAAGACCCATGATCCATTGTGTGAGCTCCAACACTAGTCATCCTAGGGGTCCAATTTCGCATGTGTCAATCAAATAGTTATGCTTGGCCAAATCTAGAAATCTGGTCGTGTCGTGCACATCATGGTCCACGTACCTCATCTTGGGTACCTTTCCCAACATATCGTCAATAGTGGGGACTATGTCTAGGAGAAAAGGGAGGGTAATATCCATACTTTCATATCTATTTATTTTATTCCCCACAAAATATGTGTCTACCTCTATTGCGATTGTGTCTTTTTTCTCCCTGTCGGACTCTAGTCGGTCAGTGATATCATTGACCAACACTTCATATTGTGCCTAGGACTATCACAGTCCCACTATGTCATCAGGTTTTCTAGGTGCTTCGGGGTTAGGGTTTGAGTTGTCGTTCTGAGCCCCAAAGCTCTACCCTATATCACCTTGCTAAGCTACTGGAAGCCCTTCCTTGACCTATGTTGGGCTAACATATTATGGGTCCAAGGTGGTAACATCCTCGAGCTCGATGTTGCATCCCTTTCGTCACCTAAATGAGAAAAATAATGGAGCTTACAAGTCAAGTTGGGTTAGTTGGACAAGACAACAGTGAATGAAAGAGTTAGAAACATCAAGCATAAGAAATAAACAAAGAACTAAACTAATAACAATAAAAGAAACTAAACTAGAGTGCATAAGGGAAATAGAACAAAAAATAAACAACATGCATCCCACCAATGGATAAGTTGTATTAGTGGGAAAACACCAAAGAGAAAGGGGGACTTATGGGTCCCCTCTTCCTCTGAGAGAGGGCTCTTGAACCCCCAAATATTGAGCTCTTATTATAAGTAGAAAACTAAAAGGAAATGGTGAAGAAATCCAAATCTCATTCACTCAAGAGGTGATGTGAATGGCCAAATGAAATGGTGCTTGTATGCTCTTGATGAGGAAAGAGGATCCTCCAAGAGAATATAGGTAGCATAACAATACAAATGAATTCCTTGAAAATATAGTGCACCCATGGCCTCTTTTTATAGAAAAGCTTCGAGGCATTATTCAACCAGTCTTTAGTGTGAACAAGGGGCTTTTTAGGGCACCCTTAGGTCTTTGACCAGCCCCCCACTTGGATTCATCTCAGATTTGGGTGTCAAATCGACTTGGGAGATGAACCAGAAGTGGGTGGAAGGTCGACCAAAATCATAAATGCGTCGTTTTGATGTGTGCGTGGCTTTTTGTGTCCACAGTCGCACATTGTGTGCATATGCATTTTTCCGGCATTATTCGACTATCGCACGTGCATGCATTTTCTTTGTATCTTTAGCACATTCTGATTTTTTAACTAGCTGTATAGTTTTGTGCCCTTTGGAAATGCATTTTCTAGGCCATGGATGAACTAATGGGTGTTTTAAGATGTTGGATTCCTATAACCATTTGCGGATGAAATTCCAGTGATAACAGATGCCCCCTAACGTGTGAGGTTAGGAGCATACGTATAGCTGAAATACAACAATGTTTCTTCTACTGAGAGTACCGTTGTAAGAAAGAGTGTAGAGGGGAATTTCAAGAGAGACCCATTGGAGGGAGAGGGGAACTAGTAGGACCCAAACCTTTTGCAAGGTGTGAAAAAATAAAACTGTGTACAAACGAGGTGGGCATGCCCCATGCTCATGTTATGTAACTCAAAAATGTGTAATATAGTAGTTGAAGCTATGTGTTGGTGTAGACGATTGTAGCACACTCGGGGGCGTGTTGATAATAGAAGAGGAAAATTCTTATGGTGAACAAAATTTGAAAAGAGGCGAGGACACCTGTAAGAAGTGTCGATGATATGTAGGCATTGATAGCCTATCATATTTCAGAGGTCTTCAGAAAATATAAAAAAAAACTGCAATAGTCACAAAGTAAGACCCACCGCAACATGATAAAGTGTTGAAGTCGAATGTCCTGGGGGTCAACGACAGCAAAGGGTAATGATGGGTGTCTCTGTTTCATCTGAGACTCCTCATTACAATGGTAATGAGGGCCAAGATACTGTCGCCCTTTTGGAAACTGTGTTGATGTCGACAGAAAGGGAGACGCGACTCCAAGAAGAAAAGGGTTTCATGAAATCTACGGGATAAAAACAGGAACTGATGAGGAACATGGACATATTAAAGAGATGGGGAGACTCAATACTGCCCTTTTTTGGGGATATTTGTGAAGGATAAGTGGCAACAACTGTGGAACTGAATCTAGCGTCAGGGGGATGACTAGACTAGGGTTAAAATGTGCCAGAGGTGTGACAAAGTGGACAAACTAAGAGATCAGTGGTAAATGGACTGTGGGATACTCAGGATGTATGGACGATGTCAACAAGAGTAGAATATAATGAATGCCCTAACCAAGGGTGACATGGGTTTCTTTTGCCAGAAAAGGAAGGTCATGAAAGGTGACGAAAAAAAACTATGTAATGGCTGGAAACAAAGGCTTTGTACAATTACTAAATGAATAAAGAATAATTGGGGATGAGAGTACAGATATAGAAATAGGTTCCCCAATGCAATATGGCTTGGCCTGTGAGGGCACAAGTTGCATGGAAAAAAGGTGGAGGGTGGGGGCCCCATAGGTGGGTTTTTGTATTAGGTAAAATGAATGGAGGAAAATATGCATATGGGAAAAATGATGGTGGATGATATGGAGAGCTAATGATACTGTGGAGGTGCAGTCAAAATGTGAATCATGATGAGATTACTCCGAAGTCCATTATGGGGAAGTTAGCAAAATGAGGAGAAGGAGCATGTGGCTAATTCTTGGGAATTAAAAGACTATGAGGACTCCCATACCTAAGGGGTGAAAGCAACATGAGTGTCATAGTGTCAAGGGGAAATATGAATGGGACAACTGATGTGGGGAAGAGTGCTACCAGGTGATAGTACTGAAATGCATCGGAGGTGTGAGTACTATAGAGGCGGATGGGGGAACCCTAGAGGCAAAAAATTGGAGGGTGTGACTGGGACATGCAATTGATATTCAGAGGGAGTGATTACATGCCAATAGTGATCTTATACCTGAAAGGGCCATGTTGATTTGTGGTGACCAAGTACCTACACACATGAAAACCAAATATCCGACGTGAAAAATATCTGAAGATAAAGAACAGATAATAGTTATTTGATAATTTTGAACATAAGCATGTGTACCTGGGCGTGATGTGAGAAAAATTATCCCTGGGGGCTGAGGATGAATGTCAGTCTGGGGAATGTGACTGTGTAGGTGGTGGGATCCTGGTCCCATGGCTAAAAACGGATCGGAAAATGGACGCTCGAAGCTCCCGGAATTGAGTATGTCAGTTTGGAAAAAGGGACTATATATAGATGTAGGGCCCACATTGCCACCTCATTTGTACCTATTGTCATAGTGGATTGATGAGAGGTTTGAGGAGAGATTTGTATATTCTTGGAGATCGAGCTATTTGATTCAGGATCAACGAGTTTCAGGTTAGTGGTCATAACCTCCTGCACAGTAGTTAGGGTTTCTTTTGTGGGTAGGGCTTGTATGGATGTCCGTACAAGGGGGTTTTGTGATGGTGGCCCCCCTAGTGCGCGGGTGATAGAGTGTTTCACACACATGAGTGTGTGGCTTTAATTTGGAGAGCCGTGCATGGGGGCACCCAAATGGGGAAAACATGCATGCATGGAATGCGCGCCTGTGCAAAGCATAGAAGCGCATCCATGCACATCTATGTTCCTGACAGTTACACACTTGTGTGCAATTGTGGAGTGAATAGGCATGCTAGGATGCATGTTTGTTGATGTGACATGGACGCATGTGTGCGTGCCTGTGGGGAAAAAATCCACGCCTTTGAGGAAAAGATGAAGGGTGTACAAACTAATATTTTTTGGAGATTTTGGTGTTTTTATGAGTTGTGATGGGTGATCAAATATTTTATGTGTGGATGCAGGTGATCGATTGACGATGTCGATCCACTAGAGGGAGAGGGAATGGGTGCACCTGAGAGAGGAGGTGAGAGATGAGGAGCCAACTGTACGTGGTTCTTTGGCAGCTTGTGGGATGATGAATTTTTTTGAGTGCTCACTAGTGAGAGCACATGAGTACTTGTTGTAGTTTTTGATCTCGATGTGGAGTTTGGATCTGCAGTGTTTCATCGTTCGAGGTGAAAACATGGATTTATTTTCTACAAAGGATGTATATTTTTTTACTGGACTCCCTTTTCAGGAAACCCTTCCACCTGTCAAGCCTGTGGTACCTAGAGATGGTCAGTTTCTTGACCTAGCCCGGACATATTGTTCGGGAGAGGAATTCATGCCAGATTCAATGGTGAGTATTGGGGTGATGGATTCCCTAGTGCATCGATGTGTTGCATAGATACTTGTGAGAGTTTATGGATCTCTCGTGACTCAATGAATCAGTGGGGATCAACTGAGGATCATGGAGAGGGCACTGGGTGGGGAGCATTTTGCTTGGTGCTTGATGCTACATGCCAATATGGTGGGGCAGCTCAATAGGTGTTGATTTGCTAGCACAAGGGAGTTTTTCTTTGGGTCCATCTTGGTAGCATGTTTGTTGGAGAGGGTGCCCATGTTGTTCCCTAGAGTTCTATCAGATGCACCTGGTGTGCGGGAGCCACGACTGAGGTGGTGGGCAACAATTTTGGTTCACCGTGGTGGTGAGGAGGGTGGCCACTATTTGACGGTCGAGGCTACATGGGTGTGGCGTTAGATGCCATAGATTATACTCTGATACCCATATAGTGGGGTGGGCTTTCAGGATGATCCAGATATGGTGATACCCCCTATAGAGGTGTTCGATCGCAGAGGGCCCAAGTAGCCAAAGAGAGATTATGTGTCCAATAGATAGCTCTATTGGCGTAACTGATGTGGTAGACTGATGGAGGAGGCATAATTTATGATTTTTTGGACAAATGCGTGGGTTGCAAAGTAGATAGGGGTGCATTTAGCACTAATGCACAAATTAAAAATGGATTTTTGGCACAGTGCATAGAATGCGCTGAAAAACAAAGTGGGTTTGGCGCACATGCTAGGAAGACGCGCCCGTGGGTTAAAAAACCCATGCACTTTCTGTTACATGGACGTGAAGGAAATTTTGGATGAAATTCTCTCAACTCAGCTCTGAATTTATCTTTTTGCAGGCAGGCATGGGTTGATTATGGTTCTTGCAAGTTAAATAAACCAAAATGAAGCGCTCAAACAATACAAATAGGGGGGGAATTGATACCAATCTCCAGTGGAGTCGACAATCTATTGCATCCCTTTCATCACCTAAATGAGCAAAATAAGGACACTTACAAATCTAGTTGGGTTAGCTGGACAAGAAAACAGTGAATGAAAGAGTTAGAAACATCAAGAATAAGAAATAAACAAAGAACTAAACTATTAAAAATAAAAGAAACTAAACTAGAGTGCATAAGGGAAATAGAGCAAAAACTAAACAACACGCATGCCACCAATGAATAAGTTGTATTATTGAGAAAACACCAAAGAGAAAGGGGGACTTATGGGTCCCGTCTTTCTCCAAGGGAGGGCTCTTGAACCCCCAAAGATTGATCTCTTCTTACAAGTAGACAACTAAAAGGAAATGGTGAAGAAATCCAAATCTCATTCACTCAAGAGGTGATGTGAATGGCTAAATGAAATGGTGCTTATATTCTCTTAATGAGGAAAGAGGATCCTCCAAGAGAATATAGGCAGCATAACAATACAAATGAATTCCTTGAAAATATAGTGCACCCATGGCCTCTTTCTATAGAAAATCTTCGAGGCATTATTCAACCAGTCTTGAACAAGGGGCTCTTTAGGGCACCCTTAGGTCTTTGACCAACCCCCCACTCAGATTCAACTCAAATTTGGGTGTCAAATCGAATTGGGAGATGAACCAGAAGTGGGTGGAAGGCCGACCAAAATCATAACTGTGTCGTTCTGATGTGTGCGTGGCTTTTTCCATCCATAGTCGCACATCGGGTGCATATGCGCTTTTTCGACGTTATTCGACTGTCGCACGTGAGTGTGTTTCCTTTGTATCTTTAGCACATGCTATTTTTTTAACTAGTTGTATAGTTTTGTGCCCTTTGGAAATGCATTTTATGGGCCATGGATGAACTAATGGGTGTTTGAAGATGTTGGATTCGTATAACCATTTGTGGACGAAATTCCAGTGATAACACTCAACTATATTATTCAGTTGCTACATTCATTCCTTGCACCTTTGGCACTATCAGGTAATCTCTACAAGATGTCCTGATGACCCAAACTTTGGTGGAGTCATATTTTCCATGTTTCACAACCTGGCTTGCAAATTTGTCAATTAGTAACTAGGGAACATATTCTCTTTCTCACTCTGAGCTCCAAATTTTTCTAAGTGTTGAATACTATGTTCTTTCTGCCTTTTATATACTAGGTCATGTTCACTTTTCACTTTTTTCATGAATTTTCACCAAATTCACCTTTTACTGTGCAGGGTCATCTGATGTCTGTCATGATAATTACTGTGCACAACTTTTCCCAGTATTTTTGTATTTTCTTTCTTTTCTATTTTTTATTTATTTTCCCTCTGTTTCTCCTTTTTATATCTTTTTGTCATTTTTTTGTCCTAGATTCTACTATATTACACTATGTACATGCATGACCCACTGTGATGGAACTTTCAAGATTCAGGAGATTGATTGTACCTGTATAGTTTCATTCAACTACCATTGATCATTCCCTTGAGTTTTGTTCCTGCCATATCCTTTAGTTGTATAGATCCCCCATCTGCGACAGTCTTCACTTCATAGGGCCCTAGCCAATACATTCTAAAATTACCAAGATGTTAAAAAAAATTATTGTCATAGAGGAAGACTAGGTCTCCTTCCTTGAAACTATTAAGAACCAAAGAATGAATACAAAAGCACCACAACAGATATATAATAAAATATGAAAAATCTCATTTATTACTATCAAACCCTTGAGGTAGGGAAACACCATACAATGGATCCTATTATGGAAGCGATCCTCTCCTATTCACTTGCCTCTTCGAGGGGGCATCCTCCTATTGAGCTACCACTCCAAATATAATATTTTTCTTAATATCCCATTACATTGCTTGAACCCCTTTATATAGTGTTACCATCACCTAAGAACATTCTAGAGGAGGAATCTTCTAGAAGTAGAACCTTCTAAGAAGTCCTCTTACATTTATTATATCTAACAACCCATTTATTATATCTAACTACCATAGTGAGCCTTATTTAATAATATAGTGGACATAGAACACCTTACATTGAATGGCCTCCACTATTATCACTATGGGCCCTCTAGCCCCCACAATACCTCTCTAGCTACCTTACATTCCATCCCCCTTATGAAAGAGTTGTCCTCAACGCTTGATATACATATACGAGGGTCCCATGGATAAGTGTGGACCATAGTGTTGAAGTAGACTAGAGAACCAGGGTCCCATTGAGAAATGGTAGCCACCATGCTGAAGTAGTCCAACCACCATTTTAAATCAGGGTCCCATGTCCAATTTCTCATGTGAACCCCACATGGAAGATATCGGCACCCAATAACCAACTGAAAATGATGCTCCCAATACTAACACCTATCATGTGGATCCAAATAAGAATATCCATCCACATAGTGGGAGATGATCAAAGATGAATCTGGAAGGAACAATACCATTGTAGAATATGTAGGCTGGATGTTGGTAACTAGCTCCTGATGTGGGACATTGATGTTCTCTTTAGAAGGTGGAGTAGAGTCATCAAATAAAACATGAAAGTGGTTGTCATCCCAGAAATGAAAAATATCCATATACCAATCATCACAATCGGCCTCAAAATCATACCAAGCATACATTTCTTGATTATATTCATCCTTGATGTCCGCCATCATAAATCTCTTCTACATGCTATCCAATGAATCTTGAATACTACGAAAACTATCATTGAGGCCATCTCCAAGGTCATGCAATCTAGCATCCAATGTGTCATACAATTGGGATTTGAATGCTTCAAGAATTTATTTGAGGGTTTAAGATAAAATATCCATCTGAACACCCTATGAACTCTTCAATCCCTCAGCCATCACAAGAATACCCAAAAATAGAACAATCACTTACGACAAAAAATCACGGCTTTTTTCTGGAAAAACCCTAAAAAACCGTTGAATTTAAAATGCTCATAACTTCACTTCTCGGACTCTATTTCGGCTGATTTTTTTTTGAAATTGGGTGAAAGTATGGTAGGAACTCATATATTTAATTTTTTGGGGCAAATTTGGCCTCTAGCGGCTACATAAATAAAATAAAATCGCGACGCCATCCACGGAAAAAAACTTGAAAAATTGCAGATTTTAAAACTTCAATATCTTGACTTCCCAGACTCCATTTCAGATGATTTGTTTTTTCAAATTGGGTGTTTTTCTGAGAGGAAATCAGATATACAACATGTTTCTACAAATTTTCCACAAAAATATAACAAAAAGTTATGGAATGTCACGACCCTCTTTTTTCTTCTCCGAAACAAAATCTGCAAAAATAAAAAATATTTGCCCACAATGTATGCCAAGGAAAGCTCTCTGATACCACTTGTTAAGAACCAAATAATGAATACAAAATCACCACAAAAAATATAAAAGAACAATATGAAAAATATCATTTATTACTATCAAACCCTTGAGGTAGGGCAACACCGTACAATGGATCCTATTATGGAAGGGATCCTCTCATGTTCACTTGCCTCTTCGAGGGGGCATCCTCCTATTGAGCTACCGCTCTAAATAAAATATTTCTCTTCATATCCCATTACATTGCTTGAACCCCTTTATATAGTGCTACCATCACCTAAGAACATTCTAGAGGAGGAATCTTCTAGAAGTAGAACCTTCTAAGAAGTTCTCTTACATTTATTATATCTAACTACCCATTTATTATATCTAACTA
>SNQJ01S0007013.1:0-10643 GCA_010110895.2 Picea sitchensis | reverse complement strand
CAATCCAAACCAAGAAGTTTCGGGTAAGGTATTGTGTCATCCACTATTTCAATGACTTCAAAGTCTTCTTAAGTGTGCACTCCATCAAGATCTACTATCACTCCTTTCAGTCTACCTATTGGTAGGAATTTATGTTGGTTTTCTAGTTTCAATTGGACATTTGAGTATCCCAGTGTTGTCTCTCCCATACATTTCCATGTCTTCTTTGGTAATACATTCACTTCAGATCCTAGATCTAGTATAATGTCTCCCATATTGAAATCCCCAATGTTAGCAGTTACTATAAATTCCATGCTTCTTCTTCTTCTTGTGTGTATATGGTTAATGGTTTTGGGTTCTAGCTTTTCTTTCATCTCGCTGCTACATTTCTCTAGTATGTTTTGCAATATTTTCACAGATGAAGGATCACTTAATTATTTTACGCATGATTGCAAAAATCCTTTGATTGTACTTAATTGTCCCTTGGGTTTCATTCCGTTGGTATGATCTAGTGAGGGAGACATCTCATATTCTAGGGCTTCCTTGCTTCGTTGTGCAGTCAACGCTATGTCCTCCTTCTGAAATTCTTGTTGGGATTCTTTAAAGGTCTCCTTTTCCTTTTATGCATCGAATTGCTTTCTTGGTTCATTGTTTTTCTTTACCCATTGGTTCTTTTTTGGTTCTTATCGAACTGCGTCATTTCTTGTTTTCATTCCTCCACGAGTGACTATATTGATTTTTCGTCCATCATCCCTTGCTTCGGCTAAAATCCACTGGACATTCTGATTGTTTTGGTTCCTCTTTTCTTAAATATTTACTAGTAATGTCAGGCATTCCTCTGTATCGTGGCTTGATGCATGACAATACATACAAGTTGTTGGTGGAAGTGGACATTCCCATGCATAATGTCCTAGTTGCTAACAATTGTGACTTGTGACTGGTCCTCTACCGTGTCGAAAAACTCCTCTGGCTCATCCTCCTCCTCAGTATCCTGCTCGGTCACCTCTTCGAACGTTATACTGTGGTGCCTGATTGTACTATGCGATATTGTACTAGGGATGTGTTGGGCTATACTGCGGCTACACATTATTGTATGGTTGTTGTGGAGTATTGTACTGTTGCTGTGCAATGTTGTATGGAGTTGGGGATTGATTGAACTATGTCATTTCTTTCCTAGTCATCATTTAGGCATGTACCCTATATGCATATAATGTTATTTCCCACATCAGCTCCATAGTTCTACAATATTTTTCGTCGTGTCCCACTGATTCACAAAAGGTGCAGTATGAATTATTTGGAACTATCTGGTATTTTTGCATCATTGTGAAGTGATAATGGTGGTGATCGAGTTTCTTTCATATTTCACACCATAATCCTCCTTGTGGAAGAACATTTGGCATAACTGTTGCCATATACTTCGTGAATGTTAGGAATTCGTTCTTGTGGTGTCCTTTCCTCCTGCATGTGGTTCACCAAAAAACTTCTTGTTTGTCCTTGTTATTATTTTGGTTCAGTTGAAACGTTAAATTCTTCAAATCCTCCTTCAATTATTCGATAGATGGGTCCATCTGCTGGTACTGGTTCTCTTCCAGTTGCAAGGCTGCCTGTAGAGCCTCTTCCTGTGTCTGAAACTTCTGTTGTCATAAGGGATATTTTAAGTGTGGGAGTAGTGAGTTGACAAATAGGTGCCAATGTTGCATCTCAGTCATAAAGTATTTTAGTTTTCCTTTAGTCCCTTGAATCTCTGGTCAATCTCCCATATAGACTCTCCTAGTTTCTATCTTATCTCAATCATCTCGTTCATGTATTGATCCTTTAATATTGGCTTCTGGAACTCATTAATCAGTAGCTTCTTAATGTCTTCCAGTGTCCTTGTCGTCCTAGGGGCACTGTTTGTATATAGACTCATGTACCAGTCTAGTGCACGGTCTCTTAGCGTAATTTCTAGCTGCGTGAGTTTGGTATCTTCATTAGTGATCTACTTTTCTTCCCATATCTTTTCACAAATGAACAAATGCTTCTTAGGGTCTTTTTCTACTTCCCCTCGAAATTTTGGTAATCTGATAGTGGGATTGTGTCCTTCCATTCTGAATACTGAACTAATACCTCCTCCACGCGATGTATATACTTGACTAGTGTTTCTTGAACTCTCTCCTCCAGTTGTTTCTCCTAGTGTATATGTGCTTCTTGCTATCGGACTTCCTTCGAAATTTGGTTGTCTAAATGGTGGTGTTCTCTTTGGTGTATTAGTCGCACATGGGTTTATGGGTTCCACACTAACATTAATATGAATATGATGGTTTCCTTCTCCTCCCATTCTTGGGCCTCTCGTCTTCCTCTCATATGTTTCTGCAAGATTTCCTCAATCTGCTCCATAGCCCGGAGATCCTCTACCTCTTCCTCATCACTCACCAAGCCTTCCCTCGTGGCTACAACTCTCTTCTTAGTATTCACCTTATATTGGTAGGGAACTCTGCTACATGTCGTTCCTGATGACACAAAGATCCACTTGATATGGTCGCCATCCATCATGATTGGGTCCAAGGGTTCCTCCTCCTTCTTGCCTTTATCCTTACCTCCTTCCATTTATCCTCTCTCTGTCGGTGTTTCCCCCCTTTGCCCATGCACACATGGAAGTTTAGCTATCTGATTCCATTTTCATTACACCTTTTTTATATGGTAGTATATTAATATAAGTATACAAGGATTGAATGTACCTTCCTCAAGTTCCATGGAAAAATTATTGGTCTACTGCATTGTATGACTTCGTTGTGTAAACTACAAATTCGGTGATGAACTCTTCCACAATACTATCAAGCCAAAAGTCTGCTGAGAAGGTGAAGTTTTTGTTCACCTGATATAACTGCTCAATCTATACTGGGGTCCAATATGGATGTCGAATCCAGTTCATTGTGTGGTTATCCATGTAGTATCCACTCCTGTAGTAGATGCAGAAAATCATAGAAAAAGACTTTGTGTAAATCAGTCAACACATATTTGTCCAGATATTTGCGAGGTGTGATTCTAGGGTTTCTATTGTCTTGTTGTGAAAACTCTATCTCTTTGGTTCTCAACCAACCTTCTATTTATGCTTTCATGGGGTTCCAAGGTATCAACATTCCCTTCTAATGGCTCATTTATCTTCTTGTTTCACCCATTCTTTTCTCATTCAATCTATCTCATCTACTCAGTCCTATCTTGTTCCTATTAACATGACAACATAACCATTTTTTGGTTATCTACTTTCCCTTACCATCTGAGTTATTGACCCAAGGTTCATGTCTTTCATGTTTCCAAAAAATCCTCTAAAACTATCGGCCCTCCTGGTAAACTAGAAGGCAACAAAGTACACAGAGTGCACTGTGCAGTCTCACCAAAGATAGCTTTAAATGGGTGGTTGTAAGACTTAGGCATTTATAGCCTAGGATTGAGTATGAGATAGGGGTTTATTAATCAAATCCATATACTATGAATTGTGATTGGAATCTACTATTAGTCACAGGTGTGTATTTATCTCTCATAGTTTAATTCTCGAACAACACAATCGTATTTCATAACAATGTATTAACTCATTCATTAATCATAACAATTAACTACTGAAAGAAAACAAAGATATACATGCATTCATCACATTACATATATATTACTGTGCTTCACCCCCTCCTAGGATACATCCACAAATATTTGGATCTTGGCTATTTTATTATGGTAGTTTTGCATCTCTAGCACCGTGCGCTTATAGTTCTCCTTAGACTGGTAAGATCTGTATG
Source organism: Picea sitchensis (assembly GCA_010110895.2). Taxonomy (NCBI): domain Eukaryota; kingdom Viridiplantae; phylum Streptophyta; class Pinopsida; order Pinales; family Pinaceae; genus Picea; species Picea sitchensis. The sequence goes on along the minus strand of SNQJ01S0007013.1, from coordinate 6,894 downwards.
AGGTGAACTAGATCGCACAAGGCTCCACAACTTGTGATCTAATCCTCAGATATTTCTTCTCTTCTCAGTTCTTATCTCAACAGCTTACAAAAATGGTTCATAACAGTATTACATAACACATTAGCTCATACATATTATGATGGAATATTACAAAAGCCAAACTAATACAAAAAGTGAACCAACCTTTTTTATGATACCCGTGTATCTATATTTATATATATATCGGTCTCTTCATCCATTTACAATGTATTATCAAAACCCTAACCCTAATGACGTTAGGTATTCCTCCCATGCATGCATGTTACTCTTCCTCCAGCTGTCACTTTCCTTGTGCACGCTTTCTTGCATGCACGCGTGTTGCGTTACATTCCAACTGTTACTTCAGTTTATGGACACTTTCTTTCCCACAATCATCCTTCTTTCCACTTCAGCCTGGTACCAACAACCATACCTAGTCAGACTGATAGTTCCTACAATCACCCATTAATGTTGCGCAAATTCAAAATAGGGACCATAGAGAAACCTAAGATAGCTATGGTGGGAGAATACTGGGACCAAAAAACTAGTCAAGAAATACAGAGTTTGTTGTGGGACTATGAGGATTTGTTCCCAAAGAATTTTTCAGAGTTAAAGGGAATCAAAGGAGTTATGGGAGAAATGAAAATTGAATTGAAACTAGGATCAAAGCCAGTGAGGCATAGACCATACCACATTAACCCTAGAGTAAAAGAGAAGAATAAGAAAGAGATAAACAATATGTCGGAAGCCAGACTTATTTTGCAGTGGAAGAAGCATAATGGGTCATCCCAATAGTCATTCAAGGCAAGAAAGGCACAAAGGATATTAGGGTCTATGTAGACTATATAAGCCTTAACTCTACCTGTGTGCATGACCCTTTCCCAACACCTTTTACTAATGAGGTGCTAAAACAAGTTGCGGGGAAAGAAGCGTACTCATTCAAAAATGGATTTTCAGGGTACCACAAAGTAAGGATTGCCAAAGACGAAAAAAATAAGACCACATTCATAATAGAATGGGGATCTTTCACATATAATATGATGCCATTTAACTTAAAGAATTCCCTTGCAGTTTTCTCTAGGATTGTAATAACTTCTTTTAGAGAGTTCATTCACAACTTTATAGAAGTCTATATGGATTATTGGATGATATACATTCTTCTCAAGGAACATGTAGCATTGTTACGTCTAATGTTTGACAGATGAAAAGAAATGAAGATATCATTGAATCTTAGAAAGTGTATCTTCTGCGTACTACATGGGAATTTATTAGGCCACATAGTATGCTGAGAGGGAGTATTGGTAGACCCAACCAAATTTGTGGTTATTGTGAACATGCCACCACCTACGAGTGCTAATAAGTTGCACTCCACACTGGGACAGACAAGGTGCTGTCACAGGTTCATTAAAAGATACGAAAACATCACTACACCTCTAGAAACTCTATTGAAAAAGGTCGAAATGTTCCAATGGACCCAAAAATGTGATAAAGCGTTCGAGACCCTAAAGGAGAAGCTCATCACAACAACGATTTCGATATTCCCAAATTGGGAAAATGAATTTCATGTCCACGTAGATGCTTCAGGTATTTCCTTAGGAGATATCCTAGCACAACCTGTAGATGGAGCCATGGATCATCTTATCTATTTTGCGAGAAGGAAGTTGTCACAAGATGAGCGCAACTACAAAACGACAGAAAGGGAGGGTTTAGCCACGATTTATGCTTTGCAGAAGTTTAGACATTATTTGTTAGGTTCTCATTTCAATTTCTTTACTGATCATTCTACACTGAAATATCTAGTTAACAAACCTATGTTGGAAGGGAGAATTTGTAGATGGTTGCTACTATTTCAAGAATTCTTCTTTGAAGTAATTATTAAGATTGGAAGATGCAAAGTAGGACCTGATCACCTCTCTAGATTAGAGTTAGGGGAAAGTGATGAAGCAGTTGATGATCAGCTCTGAAATGCAAACTTGTTCTGGGTTGAGGCCATACCATAGTATCTATAGGACATAATAGTTTTCTTGATTACAGGAGCCTGCCCAGAAACATATTCCACGACCCATAAGTGCCATATGGTTGTTAGAGCAGCAGATTACTAGTTGATTACAGGACTTTTGTATAAATTTGTTAATGTTTAAGCCATTATTATAGATGTTTGCATTTCATTAGATTACAATAGCATAATCCAAGATCAATGAGAAATACACAATCACAAGAGACACAACATTTATCCTAGGAAACTCTCTAGGGGAAGAAAACCCAAAAAAACTTCCTTAATATAGATAGCTAATACAATGCCAAAAGATCTCTTATGCTAATACATAAAGTCCTCTCCTAGATATGTGTCACTCTCTCTCTCCTTTGCTGGTAACAGATCATAACTTGTCCTTCAAACTGAGCAAGTGAGTTATGTCTAAGTGAGTCACTAGCCTCCTTTATTTATACAAGTTTGGCACGTGTGAAGTGTCTCTTCAMTGGCAGGGYCGACTTCTCAAACTGGGTGGGTAAACCCACCTTTATTATATTTCTGGGTCTCTTTAATAACTGTTGGGGCCGACCTCTTATTCTGCCTATTACAATTGTCTTTTGACCAATCCGCAAAATGGGATTTGGTCCTATTATAATAACTGACATGATCAATCCACAATGGGGATTGATCCTATGAATAATATATTAATAATAATAAGAATACTCTTTGCAGTTACATTATTTCAACACTCCCCCTTAACAAGAAGGGTATTCTTCAGGAGCATCATGCGAGAGAGAGAGGACAACATCATCAACAACATTAAGTGGGAGGACAACATCATCAATATCATCTTGGCTGGCGTATCTATAAATCATCGAAATTTTTCTTCATCAACAACATCATCATTCTCAAAGGAATGCCATCATCATCTGCATCAATATGTATTAGTATAAAAACATATACATCATCATCATCATCACAGCACAAGGATGGCTCATCATAATACAAGACTGGATTTACGTCACAACTATCAAGTTGGAAGCTCAGTACTTATCTCATCTCATTGCCTTGCTTTATGTCACATCACTCAAGATGGAAGAAAGATACTCATCTTGTTTTATGTCACAACCATCAGGTTGGAAGCAGGATACTAGACTGGCTTTATGTCACAGCTATCTAGATGGAAGCTTAGTGCTAGTATCATCATATCATCTTTCTTTACATCTGACAACTTGGTCAGAATCAAGGAATGTCTCATATTGATTTACATCTGACAACTCGGTCAGAAGCAAGGAACACATCTCATCTTGCTTTACATCTGACAACTGGGTCAGAATCAAGGAGCATTTCATCTTGCTTTACGTCTGACAACTGGGTCAGAAGCAAGGAACATCTCATATTGCTTTACGTCTGACAACTAGGTCAGAAGCAAGGAACACATCTCATCTTGCTTTACATCTAACAACTAGGTCAGAAGCAAGGAACACATCACATCTTTCTTTACGTTTGACAGCTAGGTCAGAAGCAAGAAACACATCACATCTTTCTTTACGTCTGACAACTAGGTCAGAAGCAAGGAACACATCACATCTTGATTTACATATGACAGGTAGGTCAGAAGCAAGGAACACATCACATCTTTCTTTATATCTGACAACTAGGTCATAAGTAAGGAACACATCACATCTTGCTTTACGTCTAACAGCTAGGTCAGAAGCAAGGAACACATCACATCTACTCCCCCTTTCGAGGAAGGTCTTGTCAGACTATGCCAAGCTTATCTCAGAAGTACTTAAAATTTACACAAGATAGAGGCTTGGTCAACACGTCAACAACCTGTTCATCCATGCTAATGTACTGGAGCTTCAAGGCTCCTCTCTATTTACCTCACATGTCCACGCGGATGTAATGATAAGCGGATCTCTATGTGCTTAGACCTATCATAGAATATAGGATTCTCTATCATCTTTGTAGAAACTCTGGTTGTCACATGGAATCAAGGTTTCTCTCATCTCCAAATCAATAGGCCAGTCAGCAACTTTCAAATACATATAGCTTCGCAGCTAACAGAACGCATTGGCAATGTATTCTTCTTCCCATTATCTTTGAGATCAATTCCCTGAATTTCTTCCCTACTCACCTTACGAGATCATGGTTGATCCCAAAGCTGAAACAACATCCTAGGTGATTTTCCCTGCTCCGGAAACACTTCTTGCCCAATGCTCGGTATATCCACTCAATGTGAAATCATGAAGTCTCCATCATAGTTGAGACCATAATCATTTGTACCTTTAAAGGTGCCTCATCACATGTTTTGCAAGCATCAGTATATCCACTCAATGTGAAATCATGATCTCCATCATAGTTGAGACCATAATCTATTGTACCTTTAAGGTACCTCATCACATGTTTTGCAACCACTAGGTGAACACGTCTGGGTTCTACCACAAACTAACTCAAGTTGTTCATAGCAAAACAAATGTTTGGTCTCGTGTTCATCAGGTACATCAGTGATCCAATAATCTGTCTGTACAGTGTGGCATCAATCAAATCTGACGAAGTATCGACCAACAACTTCAGCTTCATTTCCATGGGTGTATTCATGGGTTTTCATTCCAGCATGTCGAATCTCTTTAAGATTTCGACCGTGTACTTCCCTTGGTTAAGGAAATCCTCTCAGGACTCTGCCATACCTCAAGACCTAAAAAGTAATGCATTAGGCCAAGGTCTTTCACTTCAAATTCCATGGCAAGTCTCCTTTTACATTCAGCGATGAGATTTTCTTCTCCAGTTAAGAATAAGTCATCCACATATAGTAGTAAGATTACTGGCTCATTATTCATAATTTTGAAGTAGAGGTTTGAGTCTGCTTTACTCTTGGTAAAGCCTAAGCTCGTCAAGAAATTTTCTATATGGCCATACCAAGTTCTAGGAGGTTGCTTCAATCCGTATAAGGCTTTCTTCAATCTGCAGACATGAGAATTCCTGTCTTCAACCTCAAATCCTTGAGGTTGCTCTATATAAACTTCCTCTTCGATGACACCATTTAGGAAATATGTCTTCACGTCCATCTGGTGCAGCTTCCACGTCATCTTATCTGCAAGAGATATGATGGTCCTGATCGAAGTGTATCTGGCCACAGGAGTGAATGTCTCTTCATAGTCAATGCCTTCCTTCTAGGAAAATCCACGAGCGACAAATCTTGCTTTATACTTCTCAATACTTCCATCTATAGCATGTTTTATTTTGAATATGCGTCTGGAGGATACCACATATTTATTCTTTAGTCTGGGAACTATTTCCCATGCTTCGTTCTTCATTATGGATTGGTATTCCTTTGTCATGGCATCTTCCCATTCTTTCCTCTAAATGGCTTCTTCAAAACAGGTAGGCTCCTCTTCTAGGAGATCACATATCAAAGTCGTATAACTGGAGAATGGATTTGGTCTTTTCACCTGTCTCGTGGTTCCTTGGGGAACACCATACTTCTGTCCATCTTGAATAAGATCTCTATCCCAAGATGGCTTTCTTTTATGGAGGATCATCATTTGAGGAGGTTCTTGCACTTCTACTATATCATGGTCTTCTAGAAGTTCCTCATCATGGGAAGTTACGAATTCCCTCATTGGTTCTACATCTCTGGGAACCTCCCTCATTGCAGCATTGGGGATTATAGGTTCCTCTTCATATACCTCTTCAAGATGGAATATTTTATATTTCTTGAGCACTGCATCTTCATCAAAGGTCACATCCCTACTGATCTCAATGTGATGTTGACCTAGTATATAGATTTTGAAGGCCTTGGAGACCTCACAGTATCCCATAAATATTCCCTTCTTTCCTGAAGGATCCAACTTGTTTCTCTTTTCTTTAGGTCTATGAATAAACATTGGACAACCAAATATTTTGAGATGGCTTACCTCTAGCTTCTTTCCGGTGAACATCTCTTCCGATATCTTGAGCCCAAGTGCACTATGGGATAATCGGTTCTGCACATAAACAACTGCCATTGTTGCTTCTTCCCATAAGCACATAGGAATATCTTGATCATGAATCATAGTCTTCACAACTTCCAGTATGGTTTTGTTCTTCTGTTCAGCTACACCGTTTTTGTTGGGGATTATAGGGAGTAGTGAGTTCCCTCTTGATTCCAACATCTTTGTAGAAGTTCACAAACTCTTTTGAGGTATATTCTCCTCCATTATCTAACTTTCGTGTCTTGATATTTCTTTCAGAAAGGTTCTCTATCAGGGATTTGTATTCCTTGAACTTATTGAACACTTCATCTTTAGTATTCAGGAAATATATCTAGGTTTTACAAGAGTAATCATCAATGAATGATACATAGTATACATACCTACTAATGGAGGATGATGGCATTGGGCCACACACATCTGAATTGATGAGTTCTAGAACTCCTTCTGTCTTGTTGTCCCTCTTCGGAAAAGGGTTCTTGATATTCTTCCCTTGTGCACATCCATTGCATATGCCTTTATGGTCACCTTTGAGTTCTGGTAAACCTGTGACCACTTTTCATATGTATGGTAGTTCCTTGTAGTTGATGTGGGATAATATTCTATGCCAAAGTTCACATGAGTTTTCAATGGCATGGGTCATAGCAGCCTCTGAGTGACCCTTTAATTTATACAAGCCTTTTTCTTCATTACCAATGATGATTGCTTCATTTAAGGTTTCTCCCTTAGCCCACATAAGAACTTCTCCATCTATAAAGGAAACTCTGAATCCTTTCTTCTCTAAAGATGAAATGGAGAGTAGGTTCTTCTTCAAGCCTGGTACATATAGTACGTCCTTCATTTTTAGTGAATTCCCTGAATTTAGTTTATGGTTTGATTCTCCCACTCCCTTAATGGGATATTGGTAATCATCTCTAAGTGTCACTTTCT
>SNQJ01S0007012.1:86464-130200 GCA_010110895.2 Picea sitchensis | reverse complement strand
AACAAAATGAAGTTGTTGAAAGAAAGAACATGATAGTACAGGAAATGGCTCAAACAATGCTAATGGATTCCAAATTGACATATATATTTTGGACACAAGAAATGCATACAATAGTTCACATTTAAAACAAAGTAATGCTCATAAACAACACCGATAAAACTCCCTACGAGCTATGGAGAGGAATACCAACAAATGTGAAACACTTTAGAGTTTTTGGAAGCAAATGCTACATCAAAAGAGAAGATGGCAGGATGGGAAAGTTTGAATCTCATGTGGACAAAGGAGTACTTGTTGGTTACTCAAGTACAAGGAAATCATACAAGTGTTACAATCTAAGATTGAACAGAGTTGTGGAAAACATCAACGTAACAATTGATGAAACAGGCAGACCAGAATCAAAAGAGGAAGAAAACAAATCAATGGAACAACTTTTCGAAGAAGAAGTAGAAGATGAAGTAAAAGAGGAATATGAAGAAAATATGATAGAAACACAAGATCAAGTTCAACAAGTATCTCCAAAGACACTTAGAAAATGAGTACAGAAGAATCATCCTTCAGATCAGATTATTGGAAACAAAGATGCAAGAGTTGAGACTAGAAGAAAAATACGTTCACCAGAAAAAACACACCTAGAACTCTTATCTACAATTGAACCAAACCTCTTTGAAGAAGCCAACAAGGATGAATTTTGGAATAAGTCCATGGATGAAGAATTTGATCAAATAGAGAAAAATGACACTTGGGAATTGGTTCCAAGACCAAAGAATAAGAATGTGATCGACACAAAATGGGTTTTCAGGAATAAATTAAATGAAGATGGACAAGTTAAAAGGAACAAAGCTAGATTGGTATGTAAATGATATGCACAGATTCAAGGAATCGAATTTGAAGAGACATTTTCTCCAGTTGCCAGAATGGAAGCAATCCGTTTTCTTTTAGCCTATGCATGATCCAAAAATGTTAAAGTATATCAGATGGATGTAAAATCAACTTTTCTGAATGGGGAACTTGAAGAAGAAGTCTATATTGAACAACCAGAAGAATTTCAATTGTCAGAGAATGCAGATTATGTGTGTAAATTAAAGAAGGCCTTGTATGGACTAAAACAGGCTCCTAGAGCATGGTACTCTAGTCTGGATAAGGATCTGCAGCAGGTAGGGTTTAGAAAGGTAAGTCAAGGTAATATTTTATTAATTGAAGTTTATGTTGATGATATTATTTTTGGTAGTGATGATGACAGGTTAGGCCAAAAATTTGCAAAAGATATGCAGAATGAATTTGAAATGTCGTTACTTGGATAACTATCCTTCTTTTCGGGACTTCAGATACATCAAAGAAACCAATGAATCTTTATTTCTCAAACCAAGTATATCAAAGAAATCCTAAAGAGGTTCGGAATGGAAGATTGAAAACCAGTTATCACTCCAATGTAAACCAGTTGCAAGTTGAGAAAATATGATGATTCGAAGTCTACAGATGAGAGGCAATACATGTCAATGATTGGAAACCTACTATATGTGACAACATCTAGACCAAATGTAATCCAAACATTTGGACAGGTGGCACGATTTCAAGCAACACCAAATTAGTCACATGTGTTAGCAGTGAAGAGGATTTTCAGATATCTCAAAGGAACAAAAGAGTTTGGATTATGGTATCCAAAAGGAAAGGATATATCACTTATTGCCTACACATATGTAGATTGGGCAGGTTGTATTGATGACCAACGAAGCACCAGTGGATTAGCGTTCTACTTGAGTGAGTGTTTAGTATCATGGCTAAGCAAGAAACAATCATTAACATATTTATCTAAAACCGAGGCCGAGTATATTGCATCAACATCATGTTGTACACAATTTATTTGGATGAAACAAACTCTGACAGATATACAGGTTGAGTATGATGAGCCCATTCCAATCTATTGTGATAATACAAGCGCCATCAGTATCTCGAAGAACCCGGTGATGCACTCCAAGATGAAGCACATTCCAATCAAGTATCACTTTCTATGGGAGCAGGTTGCATAAAAGAACATACGAGTTGAGTATGTGGGCACACAAGAACAAGTGGAAAACATCTTCACAAAACCACTTCCATGGGAATCCTTTGAATATCTTCACCAGAGACTTGGAGTTATTTCTACTCCAAAATGAATGTTTTTTGAATGATTATCTTATATGTCTTATATTTACACGAGGAAACACCATAAGAGGATAGTTCAGTCATGGGGGGAAACCCTGGATGGAAAGATACCTTTGCCATTTGTTGTTCCTGAGTTTATACTTATGGCTTCAAAGTATAATGTCAAGGCATCCAAAAAAAAAAGAGAGTTTAAAATATGAAAAGAAAGTCAATTCTTTAGGGAAATTTCTGAGTTGTCTTTGCCTAGCTTCCTAACGTTCCTTGATGCTTATGTCATGTTCAATCACTGCCCATGAATGTTCAATTTCAACCCGGGTGTTAGCAGTTTCTAAGATGGTATTAAACAAGGTTAAAGTGATGCTAGTATGATATGTGAGACCCGGTTCTATATTAGGCTATCTTGCCATAGGTACATTCATGGAGGAAAGAAAATTAAAAGATCTGTTGTTTTTATGTTTTCTTTTTCTTGTCTTCAATTATATGAGAAAAATTTCTGAAATTGAATTAATAGGATAACAATTCAGAGGTCGTTTTCTGTGTCTGAGTCAAATTTGAAAATAATGAATGTGATGAAAGAAAAACATAAAGATGTTAAAAAAGTGAGGCATCAATCACAAAAGAATCTCACTTTGATATAGAAGAAGGAAAATGCATGTGAAACCTTTAATGAAGGATAAAGTGTGGTAATCTAACTAATTCACAGGTCTTGTATTTGCTAATAGAAAATACAGAGGAAAATCTGTAAACAATCAGATAACCAAATAAACATATAACCACAATAGATGTTGTACTAAGTTGTGATTAAGCATTAATCAAAGACATATAAATAAAGATGCTGGAATACGAAAGAACAGAAGAACACATAACTCAAGATTGACGAAATATGGAGTCTATGGTTTGCGTTTGTCTGAATTCTTGAAAAGGAGAGATCTCTCTATTACAATCGGCCAGAAAAAATCCCTCTTTAGGTCTTTTGAAATTATATTTATACAAAAGGTTACCAACCCTAGACAGTTGGAATTTTCCTTACTCCTGGATATTAATGGTTACAAAACAAAAACTTGAACCGTTTCATTTGTTTCCTTTCTATCTCTTTCTCATATTGACAGAACGAGCATGCATGTGTTACTTATTTATTTCTTTGAAGTACTTTCTTCACCTGACTCGAGACACTTGACGCACCTGTTTAGAAATTGTACTAAAATTCTGGAAGGCTCTGTCACATCCTTTGCCTAAAAAAGCGTAATGTCCCCACTTTGGGACATCATCACAGTGTAGATATTTATGATGACCAGAGTAGCCAGATGGATGTTATAGTGAGTACAAGGGTATTTGAGAGGCATTGTGGGGTCCATCTTTTATCGATGATCATATTCCATCATTACGAGCCATTCCGCATAGGTTGGCTTTGGTTTCGTTGCATTCCGACGATTTCCATGATTTTGACTATTTTAAGCTATAAGTCAATGGAATTCACTGAAGAGGTCATTTTGGGTACATTACTTGGAGGAAACTCTCAATGTAATAGTTCATTGGAATCGGAAGGAGAAACACTATAGGATGGGATGGCTAGAAGTGACTTTCAGTGGCCAGGGAAGCCACAAGGAGAGATAAGGAGCTTTTCAAAGGTAAAAAGGTTAATTAATTAATTAAAGTGATTTAATTAATTCATTAAATATTAATAAAATGAAAGTCACTTTGGAGGGACAAGGTGAGCCAAAAAGTATAAAGGAAAGGCATGGGCCTCTTCTAATTCATTCATGTATGATCTTATTTTGATTTTTGACTTCTAGCTAGTGAGCCCAATATTGGGGGTTTTGAGGGTTTTGACATAGCAAACCCTAGAGGACGATTCGGTGGGGAAAGATTCCACCTATCTTTTCCCAAGCTTGGTCTCGGAGATGCAATACTCTCCCACACCATTCTAGTTCCAGATCTACTCAGTTGCAGGAGGATTCTACATCGGTTGCTTGTGCAGATAGAGAGAGGGTGCACTAGTTGGGGGTTTCCAACAAGGGGGGTGCACCATTCATTGAGGAGGGATTTGTCCTAGCTGAGGAGAAGGGATTCCGGGAATTCCAGGTATTGGGTTTCCTTTGTAGGTGTCTTGGCATCATTCTTGGTGGTTTTCCAGAGTCTTTCAGTGGAGGATCGATTTGTATTGAGAGTGGGACGTTTTCCCAAGGGGAGAGAGAACCATTATTTGGAGGGTAGATAGATCTAAGAATCTAGCAGGTATTTGAGGATTTGAGCACTTGGGTTCTCATTGCAACGTCCTGATCTATCATTGTGGAGAGTTTCAGAGCATTTGAAGGCCTCCTTCAGGAGGGACAAATTATCTAGGGTTTCAGTCATCCAGTGGGGCACACCATTCAGTGGGGGATTTCATATCTACAGAGATTGAGAGGGATATTGGAGATTCGGTCACCTGGGTTGTTCTTACCATCACCCGATCTATCAATTGACATATTTATTAGGGTGATTGGACACTTTTGGCAGCAGGGACGAGTTATTGAGGGTTTCAACCTTCTATTGGAGCGTGGTATTCTTCAGCTGGAGAGTTTGGCATTCAGATCTGCTGGTATTGATATTCATTTCTTATTCAGCCTTTGGAGGCATCTTTTGTATTAGCAGGATCATTTTGTAGAAGCTCTTATCTATTGTCTATCTTCTTGGCCATCTGTTGAGCATTCTGGATCGGCATCTTCATTGTAGCAGGTTTCTCTATTTTATGAATAAAGAAGAATTTAAATGTTTTGGCTTGTCTATCTTATTGCATATGGTTGAGGTATGTTCCATGGTTATATCTTTCTGTTATTTGCTGCATACACACATATAAACACATCTAAAAAGTAGATCAACAAAGTGTTTGACGAAATACCACAACCAGGAAAAAGTTTTTAAAAGACACCAAAACAATGATGATCCTTGCATAATGGCTTAGGATCATTACAAAAAGATACATCTTTCTCTGTAATTTTGGCAACCTGTCTTCAATCCTTTTACCTTCAAAATTTGTTGATTGCAACTGTAGATTTTTCTTTACCAGGTCAACCTGCTTCAACTGTGAAATTTCAATCTGAGCTTCATTTAAACTTTCTTTGATGTCCAATTGATTCTTTATGACATTCATTTTCCCTAATACTCCAACACAATTGTCCTTTCCAATGCCTAGTGATTTTTTATCTAGCAAATCAAAAGCCTCTTCACAATCTTCCTTTATTTCCTTGGCCATTTTCTTACTCTCAGCTATATTGGGCTCCCATGTATTTAGTATGATATCACCCCTGATTTGTTCTGCGACAGTCAATTTGGGAGTTACTGGTACCTCGTCTCTAGCCGAAGATATGACCACCTTTTGAAAGGTGGTCCGGGCTGCATTAGCCTCTTTTTCCCTGAAAATAATATTATCTAATGATTGACTCATCTACCGAAAATAATCTTGGATGATCTCTAACTTAGAAAACATGCTTTGTTGTACTACTTCCAGCTTCTGATGCACTTCCAATGCCTGGGCCTGAAACACTGCTATATTAACAACTTGGCTTTCATTAAAACTCAGTTTAGCTTGCAGTTGCCTTACTAATTCTTCTTGCTGGATGACCTGCCCCTGACTTGCTTGAGCAATCTTGTTTGCTTCTTCAAGATTAGATTTAAGTTGTTGGATTTCTTGTCTGTCATTGACTCTTGCCGGTTAGAGTCCTTTGCTAACATCATTTTTGATATTATTCTTTGAATTCCTAATTTGATCGCGCAGTTGATTTATCAAATAATTCCTCTGCCTTAGCCTTTCTTTCAGATTATCAACAAAAGATATGTTGGTAATTGCAAAAGATCCTAAATATCCTACCACCTCTGTAGAAAAATCTTCTTCTTCCAAATTTTTCCCATCTAATAATACTTTGTGTTTTTTTACCATTGCACCTCTCTCATGTGCATTTCTTTCTTCACCATGACCTTTCTTTTCTTACTGAAGAAGAACTTGGTGGGAGGTATCTCCTCGACAAAGATACACGTGAAATCGCTTATGAACATTGCCTCTGTATTAGGGTTTCCTATGGTGAACTGTAATGGTGTGATAACGTCAATGGGGTTGCCTATTTCTGTGAACAAATTTTTTCCGGCTTCTTCAGTAGTTGATTTCTCAGGCGAAGATGATGGTCTATCTTCTCCATTCTTTATTATTGTCTCTTTTTTATCTTTTCCCTGGTTGTCTAGTATCTCTGTCTCTGGGATACTTCCCTTATGAGTTGAGACCTCAACTTTCTCCTGATTTTCCAGGGTTCCTTGTTTGGTATTGCTTCCGACTCCTCAATTTTGGGTCTCTGCTTGTTGTGTATCTGGAGATTTTAGGCTTTTCCCTTGTAATACTTTGGGTAGGCCGCTTCTCCGATGTTTTTGGAAATTGTAAAACTTAGCCATTTCACCAAGTAGTAGAGCTCGCACTCGGCTCAGAAATTCTTGGTAAGATATTACCCCTCAGAACATTTCTGCATGAGGGGACTCTTCATGTTCATATTTTTTAAGATTGTACCCAGCCATATGGTTTCCCACAAACCTCTGTGGGTCGTGCTTCTTGAACTCAATGATAACCATATTTATCTCTTCTAAAGTTGTAGCCTCCACCCTGGAGTGACCGAAATCTAATAAGGAAAATGAAGCAATATACAAAGGAAAAGATGGCCATACCTTTTTCTGCATGGCTTTTAGCTCTTTTCTAATCCCACCGAGTACAGTTTGTCATGCAACTTCATAGCACACCAGTCTGTCTAGTAAAAATTGTGGTAATGCATATGGAGGGACCGAGCAGCCGAAAACTTTGATATAAGAGAAATGTTCCTATATGTACTAGTCCGCCACTTTACCAAGGCTAACCATAACCTTGTCTGAAATTCTTGGTGGTGGGTTACCAAATATAACAATATGCATCGACACCACTACCCAGTTAAATATTTCATAAAAGAAATCATTTGCATTGTCTTCCCAGAGCTTTGAATGGTAATCATGAATTGTTTCTGCACTGTCTGGAGTCCAACTCCAGCTCATTAGTGGGAAAGGTGTCATGAAACAAATAGTGTCCATAACATAAGCTGACATAAAGAATTGAGTTGGTTTCCCTTTGGTTTTCTTCATTTGGTATTCTGAGATTTCGCTAGCCAGATTATCTGAAAATATCTTTTTCCAGTGAAATAATGGGAATCCATGGTAGGAAGAAATGGATCTTGTTTTCTTTTCCATAAATTCTACACATCATCATGGCTATATACATGAACTGTGGTTCAAGTGATGAGATGGAATATACATCATGAGACTCGGCTCTGAACTTTTCGGGGCGTGAACACTAGTCTTTGATCAGGTCGGAGAGACTCTTTCCAAACTGATCACACTCCTTATTATTAAAATTAGCAAGAAAACTGGCGTTATAAACAAAGTTTGATGTTGCAGACAATTTATACATGACCTGTATGTGTTCTAGTCGAAATGACCTAACAAATACTTTCTGAGAGTTGAATATCGTTCGAGTCGAGATATCTACATGATCCAACACCCATTTAATCATGTCGGTGTAAGGTAAAAGCCTCAGCCTGGTTTCTATGTTATGTAGTTCTGCTTGAGAGATAATATTATATTTGGTAGATAAGTTATCCTTTTCATTATTGCTTGAGTCACCAGGACAGTTTATCACTTCGTATTGTATGGTGTTGAACACATACGTCCAGGTTTTAACTGTGCTTATACTTCTGGGAGAAGTATCAGAAATAACATCTGTGTTTTGGCCGTAACTTTCACTAGCTGCTTTAGGCACTTTCTGTGGAGCCATGATATCAAATTCAGAGTTCTGTTACCTGTTACAGAGAATGAGAATGTAGAAAACCAGTTATTTCGCTAAGCCAACTCTAAGAAAACAAGAAAGTGTTTCAGAACAAAAAATCCTTTTTGCCTTAAACGCATAAACCATGTGTATACCTTCACTGACAACATATTTAATTCCTTTAATAAAAAGATTTGGGCGTTAAAATTTGATCGTATTTGAAATCATTTCCCTTAATGTCATTTATGGTCGATATCTCGGGAAAAACGCAAAATTTGAATGTATCTGAGTTAATTTTGAGCAATAGATTAATTAGAGTATAATCCTCATTTAGTACCTTAATTAATCATACCTAACATTTAATCAAGTTTCAGCATTTCGGGTCTTGGGGATCTTTAAAGAAGTTTAAACTAAGACTTACGAAACACAAAGTCGCGACGGGTTTTAATTAACTATAATCATACTTAACACTCTTGATTAATCACGATTAGTTTTTAAAACGTCGGGGTTTCAGGTATCGGGACTTCAAAGCCTTTATATGTGAGAGCATCCTGAATCACGAAGTCACGATGAGATTTACTCTTTGTTAATCTTACGTAAACGTTAATGAACCCGAGTTAACATTAAATATTTTCGTGAGTTTGGGTATCGGGACTTCGAGGATGCTCAATATCGAGCCTTCGCATTTCGTGAAACCCTGACTCTCAAAATTTCAAAAGAAAACCTTTATATAGATTGATTCATTAATTAAAAAGGCGGTTCCATAATATGCTAAGACATTTAAACCTTTGGATTGATTGAAAGACTTCATTTCAACGGTGATTATCCAAGTGCATTTTCGTGCTTTTTATTTGAACAAAAATAAAAATTATTTTTAGTCTAAGTTTTTAGAAAAAATATATATGTTTCAACACCATTGATGACAAAGGGGGAGAGATTTATCAGATGCAAAGGACAGAGTCAGAGGAAAGAGGCATGGTTCTAGGGCGAGCAGATTTATCAGATACAGAGGACAAAGGCATGGTTCCAGGGGGAGCATGAGTGATAATATTTCAGTATTGCATCAGAGTGTTGCCATCAATGCCAAAGGGGGAGATTGTTGATTAAGGTTGGTTTTCATTGATGTCAACCCTTGAAGAAATCCCCGTAGCACAAGGTTTGGGTGATGGAACCAAGTTTGTTTGATGTAAAGATGACTCATTATTGTCTTGTCATGGTTTATAAGAAGTAAAAATGGATGAACTCCAAAGTGGTCCCCTTATGGTGAAAGCTCTCACGGGAAGACGCTTTGCAGAGTGAGAGAACCCATGCTTATTTGAGGAATAATGAGATGAAGGACAACGAATTTATCAATGAAACTATAATAGATGGATAGTGTGTGTCATGTCGTTTCTGGTGGTATGTGGAATGTCACATAACTCCTCACGGTTAGAGAGTTATGATCATATGAAGTTGGAGAACCCCTCATAAGTCTTATAGAAGCCCCCAAGGGTCAAAGTGCTTTGCAAAAGAAATTGTTTTAAATGAAGAAGCCCTAAAATAAGGAAAGTGTAAGGCTAAATGAAGATATAAATAAGAGGCAAAGCTCACTCATTATACACACACTTGTACATATTGTATATCTAGTTTCTTGTGTAAAGCTTCTTATAAATATTTGTGGATACATCTAAAGTGGCGACCGTCTGAGGTAGCATGAAGGGTTGACGGAGAAATTCTTGTAATTACAAAAAAACCCTATTTTCTGAGGTGTACATGGGTTGTCTGTGTACAAGGTGCGTACATGCTGAGTTATACACGAGTTGTCTGTGTACAAGCTACGTATATGCTGAGTTATACGCAGGTTGTTTGTGTACAAGGTGTGTACATGTTGGTAAATACATAGAATCTTGAAGAGATGAAGATGCATAGGTTCTGTATTCTGAGATCAAGCTCCTAGGAAGGTCTAAAGTGCTTAGATATATCATATTAATCCATTGGTTCAAAAGGTATGTCTTATTTCTATAAATAGTTGGATTTTGATGTATGCATGAGGAATGGCAATGGAGATTTGAGGATTCTCCCTAGAGAGACTAGTGGCTTCATGGGATCTTCTTCATAAGTCAGATCTACAAAAATAAAGTGCTGGTATATTCATCATTGATACTTCTTGTGAGGCACATCTTGTATTTCTTGGCATATGGCTAAAGGTTTTTATGGTACATGGTTGAGAGCTTGTATTTTTGTAGTAGTTGATGTATTGAGAGACTGAATATCAAAAAGGGGTTGACAACTAAGATCATGTGAGGGAGATTATACTTGTTCATGATTACACATACCTATATGACACATGACTAGAGATAGACATACTTGCCTTGAGTAAAGGTTATATATGAGGATGCATGCATAGGGTACAGTTACAGTTTGGATATAGTGACAGGTTATAGATCTATGTGAAAGAAGTTATAGAAGATCATAAGTTTTCAAGAAAAAGGAAACCCTAGTTTTCAGAAGGCATACGCAGGCTGCATAACAGTTTGGTAGCGTACATACGTGGATTGCATAACATATAGGGAACGTACATACGTGGGCTGCAACACTACAGGTCGCGTATCTATTGTATTTTTGTAGATACATTTTTAGTTCAAGTATAGTTTGATTACAGGGCAATTATATAGATTGAATACAGGTTAGTGGTACAGGTTGATAAAGTTGTACAACAATATATCTCACAGTGACAGGTTGACAGTGGTTCCATCATTCTACTTATACTTCAGGGTGGTTGGACGGGGCAAGGACAAGTGGTTGTAGCCACCTTCCGGTTGTAGCCGGAGAACACAGGGGGTTGTAGCCTCCTTCTGGTTGTATCCAGAGAATTGGAGAGTTGGAGCTTCCCTCAGGTTGTAGCCTAAGAAACTAGGGGTTTGGAGCCTCCTTCTAGTTGCAGCTGGAAAACAAAGGAATCCGGTGCTTCCAATGAATGTAATTCTTCAAGACATATAAGAAAAAAAAATTCGTGGTTTTCTCCAGATTTGGGTTTCCACGTAAAACACTGGTGTATTGTGTATGTGTGTGATTGTTCATTTCCTATTGCTCATTATTGGATAATAATTCTACATTGATATAACACTTGGATTACTTGGAGAAAAAGGATTATAATTACGCTATTACTGATTCACCCCCCCTCTTAGTAATCCAACAATAAGTTGATCAATATGTCTCATTATTCAAGGAATATATTGATGTGTTTTCTTGGAATTATGACGACTTAAAGTATTATGACAAAAAAATATTCCATCATGTCATTCCTTTGAAGGAAGAGGCCAAACCGGTGAAACAAAAAGTAAGAATGATGAATCCCAAGTTGAAGCCTCTTGTAAAAATTGAGTTCAAAAAGTTGAAGAAAGAAGGGATAATTTATCCCATCAGACATTAAGACTGGCTTTCAAATCCAGTGATTGTCAGGAGGAAGATTGGGGAAATCTAAATGTGCATCGACTTCAGAGATCTTAACAAAGTGAGCATAAAAGATAATTTTCCACTGCCCAACATGGATTTTCTGCTGCAGCAAGTCACGTGATCGGCTTGGATGTCTATGTTGGACGATTTCTCTAGATATAATCAAGTTTTAGTGGTTGAAGATGATAGAGAAAAAACAACATTTATCACACCATGGGAGACATATGTATACACTAGAATTCCCTTCGGTTTGAAAAATGTCTAGGCTACGTTCCAAAGGGTCATGGATCATGCATTCAATGAAATGATAGGAAAGTTCATTGAAGACTACCAATATGACTTGAAAATGCATTCAAGCAAAAGGAAGGATCACATCCATCATTTAAGAAAAGTCTTTGAAAGATGTAGATCATACGACGTCTCTCTCAACCCAAAGAAACACTTGTTTGCTGTGACTCAAGGCAAGTTGTTGGGCCACATTGTATGCAAGGAAGGTATTTACATTGACCCAGAAAGAGTTAAAGAGATTAATTAACTCAACCCCGACATCAAAGAAGGGAGTCCAATCATTCTTCGGGAAAACTAATTTTGTTCGAAGATTTGTTCCTGATTACGTAAGCATCACAAAGCCCATCAATTTATTGCTGAGAAAAGAACAAAGGTTTGAGTGGACACCATATACTCATGAAGCATTCAACAAGATCAAGGGGGCCATCACCACCACCCATGTCCTCATTAGTCCAGTTTTTCAAAAGGATTTCATTATCTACATTCATTTCCTACATAGGCAGTTGTCGCGTCCATCCTCACTCAGAAAAATAGTAACAGGGAAGAGCTCCCCATAAGTTTTATGAGCAAAACTTTACACGACTATGAGTTGAGGTATTTAGAATTTGAGAAACAAGATTTGGCTCTTGTAAAATATGTGGCACACTTTTAGACCTATATACTAAACTCTCATGTTATTTCCTATGTCCCCTCGTCCCCGGTCAAGATTCTCCTAAATCAACAATAGAGGGAAGGAAAATGGGCCAACTAGTTAGAAAAAATTCAAGAGTATGATATCGAGATCAAACCATTGAAGGAAATAAAAGGACAATGATTATGCAAGCTTATGGTGAATGGGGACTCAGTTGATGGAATGATTTCAATCTCAGTCGGGGAACCATTAGCTGATTCAAAATGGTACGTAGATATCATATTTTATTTAAGATTTGGGAAATTCCTTGTTACAATGAGTTCCAAGGAGCGAAGGAGACTCAATATGAAGGAAAACCAATATGTATTGATTTTTGATATACTTTTTAGAAGGAATTTCAATTGTTTATTGTTGAGATGCGTCGATGAGAATCAAGCTCCATCATTGATCAAAGAATTCCATGAAGGAATATACAGTGGACACTTTGCACCCACTACAACTGCTCACAAAATAATCAGAGAGGGATTCTACTGGCCATCAATATTAAGGGACTCATACGATGCAATAAGGATATGTTTTTCATGCCAGTAGTTCTCAGGAAAAATGAAGAAAGTTGCAATGCCTCTGCAACCAATTGTGGTGGAACAAACCATTTTCCCAATGGTGACTTGATGTCGTTGGGTTGATTAATTTGAAATCTAGCAAAGGGAACATGTACATTCTAACAACTACCGATTATTTCAAAAAATGGCTAGAAGCGGTGGTGTTGAAGAAGGTCGACGTTGAAGAATTGATTGGATTCCTCAAAGACAACATTCTATCAAGGTTTGGTGTTCCTGATAAATTTATCACAGAAAATGGTTCGATCTTCATTGGGTGAAAATTCACAGCGTTTTGCGGACAATATGGGATCATTATGGGTCACTCTTCAAATTATTATCCACAAGGAAATGGCCTTGCCAAATCCATGAACAAAACACTTGTGCAGATATTGAAGAAAACTATTGATGGAAACCAGATAAATTGGAACTTGAAGCTGACAAAAGCATTATGGGCAAGCAGGACAACCTTGAAAGATAGTACCAGGATGACCTCGCATCTATTGGTTTATGGGAAAGAGGAAAACATGCCAATTAACGTTGATCTTAACGCATTGATCTCTGTGGTTAATACTGAAGATACAAAAGACATTTCGCCTACTCAGAAAAGGATCAATCAATTGCTGAAACTAGAGGAGGAACAAAGAAAATCCCTGAACTGGACTTATTAGAGGCATCATATCGTCAAAAAATGATTTGATCAAAGAAAAACTATGAATAAAGTTTGGCAGGGAGAACTGGTACTGCTTTGGAACAAAGCCAAGGAAAATCCATCCATCCACACGAAGTTCGAAGCACTCTGGATCAGACCCTATGTCATCGAAAATATATTGGGCTTCAACTCATATGTGCTCCAAGATATGAAATGAAAAAGGTTAATGCTGCTTGTTAATGACCAACATCTAAAAGGTTTCTTCTCCTAGCACTTTTCATTCTCATTGTACATAATTTTATTTTTAGTTTGTATATTCTTAATCTGACTCCATAGCCCAATGGGCGGAAGCACCTGGTCATGAGAGATTCTGGATTATTGACAACCCATAGGGGGCCATCATCCCACACTTGGAGCCCGTTGTTGAGGTCATTTCCTGCTTCCAAAAAGTTCCCTCCCCTTTTCTATTTTCATAGATTCATTTCTCCCTTTCTTTGCCCCCTTCTACACTTACCTGTTTTTTCCCTCTTACTATCCCTTTCTAGTTCTAACACTTAGTCACATTTTAGACCGTGGGTTCCCAAGTTGGAGAACTTACATTTTCTCACCTCCTTCTACAACTTCACTTCACGAGTTCGACTGACCGTCATGTTGTTCCATACTTAGCTGATTTTACGATCATGGGTTCCCGGGTTGATGAGATCTATATTTCATGCTCTTGTGTTCCGTGATAGATATATTGCACCAAAGAGTTCTGCAATCTAAATTTTGATACCCCGACTCCCCGAACTGCCTAAGTGTCATCCTGCCTACATGATTCTATTCGATCACCACTTGTCCCACACTTAGCCATTTTCACGCCTCATACCATCGCGGGCTCTCGGGTTCGCAGGTTCCCGGGTTCACAAAAAATATCAAGTCACATATTGCCCCTGTCCATCCCCGCCACCCTCACACCTTTCCCAATGCACATTTACTATTCTTTTAAAGCTAATAACTTACCATACACGTTTGAAGGGATGGTAATTAATAAGCGAAAGGCTCGAGGACACCTCCTATTAAAGCACATTAAACAAGATTTATAGAGGATTATATTATCTCCCACCAACATTCATTCCTAATACAATTTGGAGCAAGGAAATGTTCTTGTCGACTTATGGTAGCAAGTTGACAATAGTTATGTGGAGATACACTAGATATTTTTGGGAGAGATGATCAAAATTTTCAGTGGTCTAGGGCATATTCCTATTATTCATCCCCTTCTGCCCAGAAGGAAATAATCTGGACGCCTGGAATTGTGCGCGTAGGGTGTGTCCTAGAAGTTTTTGATTTTAAGGAGTTGGTCACCTGGTGCGTTGAGAGATACATTCCAAGCCATCAAATCATCCAGTTGCAGGACCATTCACCTATATCTCTGTCACCCCATGTTTTCCATAAGATGTTGAGGCTTCCCGAGCCAACGCTCACCTTCAAAGGTGAATATTGCAAAGAGTTCTTAAAAAAGCATGACAATGGACTTGAACTCTTACCTGAGTTCCTAGAGAACCCAACGGTTGTCCCCAAGGACATTACGAGATTGCAGGTTGGTGTATTTAAAAATCCCTTCCAGGAAATTGCATGGCTTTTTATGATGATAACAGGACAGGAAACCACGACCAACATCTCCCAAATGATTCTTTACATTCTTTATTTTAAGGTCAAGGAGCAAACCATCTTTGATTGGGGTAATTTTATTTCCATTGAAATCTCTTCCCAATTGGTGCAATACAAGAAGGAGAAGAATTTTTTTATGTCATCTTATTTGGTCTTTGCGATAACGCATTGTTGTTAGTTCCCGAGATTATCTGTCTGCAAGAAGGTAAACTGTGAGTTTGAACCAATAACCTTCTGGTATCAATTATTGTGGAGGCACAATGCCTCCAAGCATTTTTATGAAGTCTTTAATGATTTTGTCTTAGTTTTTAAATAATTGTTGTTTGGAAAAAGCGCTCCCCGGATGTCTGACTGGGATAGTAAGTTCATGGATAGGAAGGGGACACTAGAACAAATGGAAAATTATAATGTTATAATGATTTTTGGATCCAAAGAAAATCCTTCCTTCCTTACATGCCACACATCTGACAAAATGTTTGTTGCTGAGATAACAAGGCAATACACCTACTGGTTGCATTTTTTCCATGAAAAGAGAAAAAAACAATTCATACCTCTGCGTTGGAAAGTTGGGGATTTCATATTCAGGAATATGAACAATATTGATGAATTCACAGGCCACTTCCATAGCCTCAATTTAAAATATGATGAAAAAATAAAAGGGTTCGACCCTAGTGGTATTTCTGTAGAACATCTATTGGCTGTCGGTTTCAACAATTCTTTAATTAACACTATTCTGAATGAAGATGGAGATAATGCCTCAGGCACTCCTTCTCATGACACCAACGACCTAGAGACAATACTCAACACTAATGAGTTGTACACGCAGAGAGGAAAAGGTCCGAGTGAGAAAAGTGCCCAATCCCTGACTGTCACACCAAAGAGTACAACATCTCGGATCAATGCTCCAACGACCTACCCAAATAAGAAAGTCACACACAGTTCTTCAGGTGGAGGAGGAAATAAGAAACCTCATTTCGACAAAATTGAAAGTTCTCATAAAATTCCTGTGAGGAAGAAACGAAAAAACATTGTGCAAGAAGAGGAGGGACCTCAAGGAGAAGGTGATATCCATGACCTCTCGCTTGAGGATATGGAACTAAAAATTGACATTGAGAAAGTGTCCCCCAACAATGACCAACTAGAGAACACTGCTCACCAGAACCCTCAGATGGAAATAATTGGGACCGAGACCTTCAATGAAGAAGAGTCTTTTTCATTTCAGAGCGCTATTTTTTACAGCGAATCCAAAAATTTGATTATTGAAAAAAGAGATGTAAGGAATAAGAAGGGGAAATCTCGTTCATATATTAACCTATGGAACACACGACCTTCCCATATCTCCCAGATACACCGAGAAAATGGAGATGCTCTAGACAACTCTATTGAAGAACTTGAAGCGGAGAATGCCAGGTTAAAGGAGCGAATCAAATAATTGGAGGGTGATTTAATGCCACTTCCAATGCTTGGTAGTCCTTTAGCAATGATCAAGCCTACCACACTTGCGAAAAAATTAAAAGGATCGGCAATCATTCTCACATCAGCCCGAGGCTATGTGGAAAATAATATAAAGAAAATAATGGAATTAATAACAGAGGCTTGGGAGATGCCAAAGAGTATGGTCTCTTTTGGAACAAGAGCACATTATTTTCATGAATATCTACAATTAGATTTGAAAAATGAGAAAGGTTTCTACCTCGATGCGGTTGTAACATTTGGTTTTAAAGTTATTAATATGATGGAATTGAGAAGAAGAGAGGAGGATCTCCCTTTCCCGAATCGAATAAAACAACTGAACGCATGCTAGAAGGAAAAGGTAAAAAACCTGAATGGTATCGTTCAATCATGTATCCAAGCCATAACTAGAAGAGAGGAACTATTCAAGAAGCTAACTGAGATAGATCTAGCTGGAAACACCAATGAAGTCCAAGACCCGAAATTGATACTCAACTCATTGTTTTTAACCAAGCAAACATTTGATGAACAAGTTGATATCTTTAAAGGGTTGTCATTTGAAAAATTCTATGGCATTCTTGAATATGGTGAAGATGACGTGGAAAACTAGCTAGTTGATTATTCGATCAAAAATAAAGATATTGAGGAAGCATTAAGGAACATTTCGATTGATCTAAATGACTTGGTAGGAGAAATATTCAATATAACAATTCGACATGAAATCAATGTGGCACCAATGAGAAGCTACATCGAGGAGTGGTTCAAAAAGGCTGTCGAAAATCTTACCAATGAAGGGAAAAAGACGGTTGAGACGGTTCATGTAACCACTGAGGAAATCCATAAAATGAAATCAGCGAGCAAGTGAAAAACCATGAGATACCATCATAGTAAGTTTATACCGATCACATATTTTCATCTTTATCAAGCTCTTCATCCAATTACCCCACCTCAAATAGAAAGGTTTAACCGAAGACTGCTATTTTCCTTTTTCTTCTTTCCAAGTCTTGATGCCTTCCGCTACCCAATTTATTCTTTCTACGAACTTAATTCTTATACATATTTGTTTTATGGTCTACGGGAGCCCCAATCCCAATCATTATGACCAACACAATTTAATTTCAGAGAATATGTATTGAACTATATGTTTTTTAGAAATTCCAAGAGAACTATTTTGGGAACAATCTCGACTGTACTTTGTAACAAAGTTTTTTCTGAATATAAAGTATTTGAGGTTGATCTATCATTATCTTCATTTGAGCTACCCATGTATCACCATGTCAAAGTTCTCTTATGCATGCAAATCATTTTCTTTTAGTTTTTTATGTGATCATAAATCTATAGCCCTACTACGATGGATGTGGGGAATTCTTTTTATTTGCTTTAAATATATGAATGCATGTGTTTCCTAGTCCATTCTCAAGAACTCTCTTTTTAAAAGAAAACAAAAATATTTTCCGTTTTCTCTTATATCTATTTTACTGTCTGTTGACAGACTTCTTATAAAATTCCAACATTTTATAAATCTTGGATAGAGGAGTACCATCTGTATAAAAATAGAGGAGGATTTGCATCCTCATGAGGTTTTCATTTTGCTCCTAACATATTCAAGCGTCAACATTTTTGGCGACCATACTGGGGACATGAACTAAAAAATTGAAACCTGACTCAACATTTTGAAAGAAATATATGACTTTACCCCAGGGTAACCAACCCCATTTAGAAATTGGACTGAATAATCAACGAAGAATTTTGCACCAATTGTATAATCTTGTAATATCAACAGCCTAGACCCGAGAAGAGTTGGAAGAGTCCTGGAAGATCTTAGCCCAAGAAGAAGAAATATAAATTCTCCGACAACAAAGGAGATAAGAACGACAAGATTGAATAAATCAAAGATTGGCTAGAGAAGCACAAGAACAAGGTCACGATTTAAGCTGGATGAATACAAGGGACCCATCACCCGAAGTAAAAGTAAACAACTCTCTATCCCTAGAAGTGAAAAGTCTAATTATTAAACCTCCTAAAAAATGGCAGCAAGAGACGAACAACCCCAAATTGAACATCATGAGGAGAGACAAGGAGGCGAAAGAGATGTTGCAAGAAACCAAGGAATCCCAAGGTTTGGAAATAGAATGAGGGTGAGAGATTCCCCTCTTAATCTCATGGGTGAACAACACGAACTTCTAGTTCTCCCTAAGGGCACCTTGAAGGAATTTTCTGGAGATGGGACAATTGATGCAAAGAGGAATTTACATTTATTTCTTGACGTTTGTGACTTCCATCGAGTTGAACATGATGGCATCATGGCGAGGTTATTTTTGCAAACTTTATCAGAAAGAGCTTATGAATGGTATAGAACATTGCCTAGTAGATGCATTCGCTCATTTATTGACCTCAAAGTTATGTTCCTTAATATGTTTTCCACCCCAATTTCCTACCATACCCTCTTCACAGACTTAACCCAGATTGGGTTAAGGAAGAACGAAAGGATACAAGATTTCAATCTCAGGTTCAATAAGACTCTGAGTAGAATCCCAGAAGACAACAAACCAAATGACCCGATCCTCCTCGGTTTCTATAATAATGCAATGCCCCCTAAATGAGATATCCACCTAAATGAGCTACTCCTAAAAGATGTATAACTTTGCAAATTAAAGCACAAAGCAATGAAATTTTAACAATAATAAGCACTTTGATTAACTATTATGTAGATTCACTAGTTCACATGATAAACTTATCCTTTGCATTCTTGAATATATTTTTGAATATATCTGAATTAAAAAAATAGAACAATTCAAAAAAATAATAATGAGGTAGATATTTTGAGTTGTCTTAATAAGAGAAAGAAAAGTAATGTTTTAACATTAAAATTACTTTTGAGGAAGCTAGAAGACATGTTGTTTGGTTTTGAAAATGTTCATCGATGAAGATAATATAACAACTCAAAATAAGGGTATTTTGAAAAAGGATTGTAGAAGGTCTATGTGAAATTTATGTATGGGTTTTATTCTTTTAGCCGGGTTAACGTGGTTGTGGATATATCAAAATATGATTATTTTAGTGACCCATAATCATATAAGAAAAATAAAGTTATTTGAAGACACAAAAAAATAAATTTGTAAACCATAATAGACAATCGATTAAATCCAAGGCCTCTTATATTCACTTAATTCAAGTGTTACAATAAGAGATCCACCTAAGTGTACCACTGAAATGTGTATATCATATTGTAAATTAATAGTACACAAATCATTTGATGTTTAACAACATCAAGAACTTTGATTAACAATCATGTAGATCCATTAGTATGTTGTGAACCGAAGCATCACCAAAATCCTTGCTCCACAAATAGGAGGATTTTGAGGTGATTTACCTCATTTAAAATGCCATTTTCTCCTATTCAACAACCAAACACCACATTTTTTACAATTTTATTTTCCCTTGGTTCCTTCATTACTAGACTTCAACATGTTGTGAATTGAGGCATCACCAAGGCATATGTTGTGAACCAAGGCATCATTAGTATCCCTAGTTCATAGTGAGGATTTATCCACAATGCAAGAAACCTCATAGGTTTAGCCTAGTTCAAAATTCTCATCAAAGGTATGACCTTATTCAATTTAACATATGACCTCACCACATTCTAGTCACTCAGGTAAATGCATTTCCTTCATTTACAAAATTTATCCAAAGATTATCAACCTTGGATGAGGTTCACTATGTTTATCCTCTATAGTTAGAATAGGTTGACAAAGACGTATTAGATATTTATAACATGTTAAATCTATGAAAATATAAATGAAAACATATGAAAGGAAAGTTGTACTTAGGCAGGTAGTTGCAAGTTGGTGATAAAGTCATTAGAATATTAAACTACCTTCATGATAAATGGAGAAAGTTCTATTTAGATTGTTTGTCTTGGACTTGTCCCATAATTATTTCAAAGAACCTACATAATGTTTTCAATCATTCATATTAGTTAAATGGCAAAGAGATCAAACATTAATTCTCCCTATCTCAAAAGATACTACTTCCTTTGTCTTTCAAATTTCATGCCATATTCATTAAGGTAGTTTTCCCAAGATTTTTATCTATTTATCAATTACATTGTTTTACTATATGTTCCTACAAATTTTGATTATGCCACCATCTTCACCTTGACCATGAAATTTAATAAGGGAGAACACAATTCCACATATATTGCGTGGATATTTGAATACACATTCTTGTAGAGCTTATGTACTTCTCAAGCTTCCATAGATTCATTTTGCATGTGTATGCATTGCATCAAAATTATTGTAAATTTTAACCATTGTTCATTTCATTTTGTAAATTATGGAATGTATGTCACTTGTTTAAAGAAATCATAATGGTATGCCATCTTCAATTATTCATTCATGATCGGCTTTGGACATTTTCCATTTTCTAACTTTTGTTTTTTTTCTTGATTGAACTTCTATTAACTTTATGTGCACTGCACATACCAAATGACTATATTGACAACTTATGACGTCCGATTGATAGTATTGAAAGTGAACATGACTATCGGTTTGATGGGTTTCTTGAAAAAAATAGCCTTTCAATACGATGGATTCTCTTTCATATATAAAACTATTATCCTCAAAATCTTCTAATAACCTCATGTTTTGTGTTGTGCATCGCATCAAATAATATTTCACATTTTCAATGTTGTCTATAGGTGCAACCACGACAAAGACATCTCCTAAAAATAATTCAATATGTTCCAACAAGTAATTCGTGTTAGATTAACACACATGCACATGCCATTAAAATTGAATCTACTATATATATAAATTTTG
This sequence comes from Picea sitchensis, assembly GCA_010110895.2. Taxonomy (NCBI): domain Eukaryota; kingdom Viridiplantae; phylum Streptophyta; class Pinopsida; order Pinales; family Pinaceae; genus Picea; species Picea sitchensis. The sequence continues at coordinate 108,716 of SNQJ01S0007012.1, read as the reverse complement.
TTTATCCAAGTTACAAGTACATCTACAAGTTGTTTAAATATTTAAACATAAAAATTACCTTCTCTAACAAGATCAGAAACTCTATTGCCGTCAACTAACACTATAGTTGCATTTGATTCGATCTCATATGAGCTTGCAAGTGGCATTTTCCCTTTTATATTAAGTTCAATATGTCTCTGAGATTTAACATATTCCGCATTTTCGTTTTCACAAATCTCTATGGATTATGTGTCCTCTATGCAAACTGAACAAAAACAAGATACATTTCTTCTATCAGATGCAAACACATTTTGATAGCATTTTGTTTTAACTGGATGCACTTTTCATGTCTCATGTATTGTACTGGCTTCATATGGGATTGATCTATTTACATCTTGGATTCCAACATACCAAAAAAACTTGCACAAGACAATAAATTGTTAAGTTGAAATCTATCAAGAAAATGATTGAAGATCATATAAATTTGAACATGTGAACAAAAATGTCTTGTGTACATGTGTAACATGTATATATACACATCTACACACATCCCTTGACGGATTATTTTCATGGATTAGTGCCAGTTTTCACCATTCAACAAATTGATTAGCAAATTCAAATCAATTGGCATGAAGGTTCATCTAATACCTTCGAAGTGCTCGTTTTACACATGCCCCTACACCGCATTCTCTCCTTTTCCATGACTAGTCTAAAAAATTCCACCAATGTGTAATGTTTTATTTCTTATGCAAACGACACAACCAATAGAATGATCATGAAGATTTGAACTGACCTGCACATCCATTTGACCATATCCAATGTCGATTGAATCTGATCCCACGTTCTTTCAACGAATCATAAAATTGATCAAAGCAATGTTGTACATAATGTGTATCGTGTGCTTGATCATCACTTATATAAAAGTGATATTATTTAATAACATGTCGATTTTCATTGGTACTTTTTATGTTATCAAGACTTCGTTGAGTATGTCTATATAGAACGTGGACAAATATAGTTATTTGATTAGAATGATAATATTCACTCCGTATTTCTTTTTGTGCAGCGAATTTGTAATTCTCTACAAAATCAACTACATAAAAAAATGTCCCTAGTGGAAACACTTCACAGGATTGTTTAAATTGTAGGTCTTTCCAGCGATCTCTATGTGAATGCTTGGTGTATTTATAAATTTCTTCCTCAAACTTCTTCAAAAAATATATCACATATATTTTATCTACTTTCAAATCAATCCTTTTGGAAATAACATTTGAAGAATGTGGAGTCATGCTGCTGATATATTCATATCTCTTCCAATTGACTGTTATATTATAAAATGATTGATCATTCATATCAATAGGATACTTTGACTGAAACAAACTTAGATTTCCACAATGATCACATTCTTTCCACCAACACATTTTTTTTGGTAAAATAATTCATCACCTTCTCTTTCACATAGAATTTCAGATATAAAAGCACAGAATGCGGAAGGATTAGGTGAACTTGGCCATAAACTTTTACCAAAATCAAGAAAAGTGTTGTAATATAACTCAAATTCCACATAATAAGGCAACAACATGTGTCATGAATAGTGATGGGTCTAACAAACCATGGTATTTGTTGCACAAATGTATTGATGAAAATTTTGACTTCTTTGTGCTCTTCTTTGAACTTATTGAACAATTCTATTTGTGTCATTGGAAATATATGTTTTGGATGTTCTTCATATTGTTTTCATTCTATTCTTCGTTGCAACATATCTCTTGTATGTGGTGAAACAAGAGATTCTGTCACCCAACAATTATGGGTCGATTCTTTAACATTTTCTACAAGTTTATCTTTGTAGGGTTGTCTAGAAATAACTATCCAACAAACAAGTTCATCATTTGCATCTATTTGCAATCGAAAATTTCTATGTTTGTACAATGTTTTTCTTAAGGTTCTCATTGTTTTTTCCATGTGTTGTGTCAAACGATCTTTTATATTGCTAGATGAAACAACTATTGTTTGTATCACTCTATGTGCAACACTGGAAATTTGTTTTCAAGATTTTCCAAAAGATTTTAGTACACTATGTTGATACTGAGAGGGGGGTGAATCAATATCAAGTACAATTTAAAAACCTTTTTCAACTTATACTTAAACCATTCAATTATATCCAATGAGAAATGAACAATAGTATAAGAGTTACACCAATACACCACAATACACCATGCACAATATATGAAATAATCAATAGTTTTGTTCAAGAGATGTGACTTCCAAAGGTTAGCTACAACTTCCAAATGTAGGGAGGGATAAACTCAAGGAAGATACAATCCTCAATATCAAGAGATATTTGACTCTATCCTTGCCCTCCTTCCACCCAATAATGTATGAGAGATAATAAAATTTACATTAGATCTCATCACCATCAACCAATCATCACATGGAACGTGATAATGCTTTACAGTTCTTCAATTTTTTTGCAATTATTCAATTCTTGGGTACTAGATCTTGTAGATAATGTTACTCAATGTATTCTAAAACTCCTCCAATTTTCAATCCTTGATTCCTCCCCAAAGGGTTATAGAAGAATGGTAGACTTTTATTCAATTCTGGTTTGTTCGAAGACCCAACTTATGCAAATATGCCCAGCTCAATATTTAACATCGATTACGGAAACTACCGCACACAAGAAAATAAGTCCATACTCTTTCTCGATAGATGAAGTCCCACTTTGGAGTCTATATGAAAAAGTTATGACTTTGTTACCCAGAACACTGTTTATTGACTAGTTTCGAGACTGGCCACAAACCCTACTCCCACCGAGTCTTATCTCCATAATTATAGTGAATCAAGATATGAGCATTTTACCGAGGAGGGTACCTTGATATGTCTTCTAAATACCATGAAATTTCACCATCTGGCGAATCGTTCTAGAAATTTTTATATAATCATTGGAGATGACACGAAAATAACATACCTTAGAACACATCACCAAAGACTTAATCCTCCTTGATCGACCTTCTTTTACTTCTTCTTCCCTCTGAAATTCGGTTGTATCAAATGAATGTATAATGATGATATTTATTTTATACCATTTATGTCAGCGCCTTTTTAACATTAGGATTTTGGGCAGCACTTTCTTATTTTTGTAATTATTTTCTTTAATGAGTATTTTAGGACCTACATGTACTTCCTTTTCAATTCACTTTGTCATCTTCAAAAATTCATTTCTCCTCAACCCTTGGGGATCCATGTGACGTGCCACATACAGCTTTCTTATGATGTATACTATCCATTCATGGGTTTTATATGCATGTACATTTTCCTTCATGTCCAAGCTGCTATCAATCTGCGGTCCAAAACCATGACAGGGTTGTCAATGACAACAATCAATCTTCCAACAATCTCCCCCCTACGTCATTGATGGAATTACTCATGCTCTTCCTATCATCATGATCCCAATTTATCTCCCCCCTTTGACATCAATGGAAAGGTATGAAATCTCCCTGAGTTTAATGGAAAGGTAACCTTCTTCTTTGGGGTTTGCTCCCCTAAACATGTGGCACTCAATAATACTTCATCCTTATTTTTGGTCTTTGGGGCGTTTTTCTTCCTTGAATCCTTTTGTGTGGCTTACGTCATGCATGGGATCTTCCCCATGCGATTAGTTTAAAGTATGCTTGAGGTAACACACTCAAATTACCAATTGTTGTCATAGGAGGGGGTGAATCAGTATCAAGTACAATTAAAAAAAACCTTTTTCAACTTATACTTAATCCATTTCAATTATATCCAATGAGAAATGAACAAATAGTATAAGAGTTACACCAATACACCCTGGCCACACCATGCACAATGCTGAGAAATAATCAATAGTTCGCACGATTTCAAGGGAGTGATATTTAAAGGTAGCTTACAAATATAAAGGGAGGGTTAAAATTCTAAAAGGAAGATACAATCCTCAATATCAAGAGAGATTTGAAATCTCTCTTGATATTGTAGGTTTTTATCTTCCTCTTGGATTTTTATGAGAGATAATAAAACTTTTACATTAGATCATCACCATCAATAATCATCATTTAGAACGATGATAATGCTTTCTAGGACTTCTTCAATTTCTGCAATTATTCAATTCGGTACTCAGATCCCCATGAATAATGTTACTCAATGTATTCTCACGAACTTCTTCAATTTCACTCCTTGAATCCTCCCCAAAGAGGTTATGTAGAAAGAATGGTAGACTTTTATTCAATTGGTCTGTTCAGAAGACCCAACTTAACAGGGTGCCCCGCGCTCAATATTCAACATATGATTCTGAAACTCTCACTACCACAAGGAAACCACAGTCGTATTACTTTTTCCAATGGAGGTGGTCCCACTATATTTGGAGTCTATATGAAAAGTTATGACTGTTTTACCAAAACCTTTGTTTATTGACTAGTTTGAGGGACTGGTCACAAACCCTATATTCCACAGAGTTTATCTCCATAATAGTATAGTGAATCAGGCTGAAATTTTTACCAGGGTACCTTGATATGTCTTCTATTTACCATAATTTCCTCTGAATGATTCAAAAAGTTATAGCAAAAATGGTAAGATGACTTGAAAATAACATACCTTAGAACACATCACCAAAGACTTCATCCTCCCTTGAAATCAGCCTTCTTTACTTCTTCTTCCCTCTGAATTCGACTTGTATGAAAATGAATGTATAATATTATTTATTTATACCATTTATGTCACTCAACTTTTAACATTAGGAGACTGACTGACGCTTTCTTAATTTTTTTTTAATTGTTTTCAGGGCCTACGTGTACTTTCTTTTTCAATTCACCTTGTCATCTTCAAAATTCATTTCTCCTCAACCATGAGGATCCATGTGGCCTGCCACATACCACCGGAAAAAAATGATGTATACTATCCATTCATGTGGGTTTGTATGCATGTGCATTTGAAACAACATGATGTATACTATCCATTCATGGGTTTTGTATATGCATGTGCATTTTCCTTCATGTCCAAATACCTTTATCAATCTTGCGGTCCAAAACCCATGACTAGGGTTGACATCAATGACAACAATCAATCTTCCAACACACTAGTTATATTGTCAAAGACATTTTGTTTCACCTTTGTATCCTTTGTTGAATTTTGAATACCCAATAATGATGTAGCTTTTTTTAACTTTCTTGACTTTATTAGATAGAGTAAACGTTGATCTTTTACATTTACTGATTCATCTTTGAAAAAAATAATATACATATTCGTAACACGGTATCTTATATAATGATTAACTTCTTTCTTCCCAAATTTGTCAGTATCAACGTTTTCTAATATTTCACCATCAATGTTGATAGATTCTTCTGCATATTTCAATTTAAAGTTTATATTAAAAAACAAAACCCAAACATAAATTCACTAAACTATATACAAGTGTTCATCTTATATGATCTAGATTTATGTACATACATATAGGTGATTCAACTTTTGTTTCAACGACTTCATCGACATTATGAGGCGAATCTATTTATGTTTTAATCCGAATTAGAATCAATTATATTTTAAACAATAATTTAAATAAATGAATTCTATGCTTTTAATATAGACAATATGTACATGCATACCTAGTTGGACTTCTTGTTGTTGAAAATCTCTATTTACATCATCATCGTTTCTTTCTTCAATATTTTCACGTTCTCATTTATTTCTCCAATAGTGCTCTTTACTTTGTTCATTATGGCAATTTTCGTCTCGAGTGCGATCAAATTTTATCTTGCGCAAACTTTTGTTTCCCATGAGTATAGTTATCTGTAAATTTAAAAAAAAAAATCAACATTTCAGAATAGTCTCAGAAAAACTTCACTTTCACAAAAAATTTAAAAAAATAATATCAAGAATTTTATGTTCAACAAAGCCTTCACCTTCAAAAAATGTTCAACAAAGCCTTCACCTTCAAAAAATGTTCAACAAAGCCTTTAATATATTATTATTATTTTTTCATTCAAAACATCAACCACCTTGTTGAAAACAACGAAAAAGACGATTCAAACTTTTTCTTAGGGGCTCCACATATGCAAAACCATGAAACGAGTGAGTGAATTGTGTTAAATTGGTTCAGAGGAAAGAGTATTTATAAGATTTGGCACCAACTGAAACGAAACGACGTGTCCCTTCATTTTTTTTTCTCGCTGACAGAATTCTCTCACCCACCTTTCGACCAAAACAATGATGGTTGGCCGAAAAACGAGGAATCAATCTATTTTCTATGGATTCTGTTTGAAAAATATATTTCGACCGAAAAATATACTTTTCAACCGAAAGATTAATTCAGTCGAAAACCGGCGAACAAAACTGTTTGTAGGAACCTAAGAATTCCCTCCAGCTTACTTGAACTTTGGAGGTTGTAGACTCCTGCAAATACTCAGAATTTAGTTTCGAAATTGATACCAACATTTGCAAAATTGAATCTACTTTATATGGATATAATTTGTTTTCATTTTAATTATTTTTATCTAATTTTATTTAATTTTATAAAAATGACATTGCATAATATTTTCAAGTGACATTATGATCCAGTGAAATAAAATATCCATATCTCTAAAAATACATAGTGGAAAATTTAGAAAAAATTATATTCAAAATCCTTAAACTATTCTCTTCAAAAGGGTATTTGTATATTTTAATTTTAAGTAAAAAATAAGATAGATACAAGGTGGGGGAAAGCATGTGTTTAAAATCTACAACTTTTTTCATCTTGATCAACTTCAAAAAATTCTGGAAATTATAATATTCATCCGTTAGTTTCAAAATTATAATCATAAGAAAATAAAGTCTCTGTAGATTGTTGTAATATATTTCATTTGTCAAAAACAAAAGTTTAGTAATAGATACATTGTTGGGGGAAAACATATCTCATTATCATTCCTTTCATTTTTAATGAACATACTGTGAAACAATTGCCAAATTGACATATCAAATCTCAATAAAAATAATTTGAAAAATAGTCAGTAGAAAGATAACAAAATTATTCACAAGTTTTGTTTTTACTGTAAAGTGAAATTCTAAATAAAAAAAATACTTTTGTATACTGAAAGTTGAAGAAATTGTGAAAATATAGTTTTTTTTTTCTCATAAAACAAGAAAAATAAACACCCATCTTCATGATTTTACCCCGTGATTTGAGAAGTTAGAGCGCAAGGATATTAACCTTATGGTCATGGGTTCGAGCCCCACGATGGGCGTCACTGTGCGTTGACATTTTGATTGGAGGAGGGGCATCATGCACTTTTAGAGATATTTTATTAACAATACACTGGTTCAAGCTTCCAATGGTGGGAGACATAACAAAGAGGTGCATACATCCTCTTTGGATGCTATCGTGGTTTCTACTTCAGCATGGGCTACAGGTAGCAATATTTATTTATTTATAAATTATATATATATATATATATATATATATATACCCCTTTAATAATTTAAATAGAAGAGAAGAATTTAAAAATATGTCTTCTACTTCTTGTATAAAACAGGTTCAAGTACATTATAGAGGTCAAATGAAGAATTTTCCATTTTTGTTTATCATATGAAATAACTCTTCTTACCCTTTTGTCAATTGTAGGTGTAGGTGGAGGTTTTTACGAGTAAACAAGTAACTATAACCAGAGATGAGAAGGGTGGAATAGGTCCGTAGGACTCTTTTCTGATGCACTCAACTCATGTTCCTAGGTTCTCAATAGGGTTTTTAGGGTTGTTTTCAGTTTTTGATAGTTTCCAACTGTGGGTTGGTTATATTTATGGGTTATTTATGCTTGTTTTAAGGCTGTATTTAAAGGTTTTCTGGGATGTTCAAATTTTTGGTTATTTTTAGGACAACATTTTTAAACTTTTTGCCTTAAGGGTGGGTAGGCTCCGGTCCAAGTTTTGAAATTTGGATCTGATACCAAATGGAAATCCCTACCCAGGTATTCATAGTTAAACTTTGAAGTTGTATCTGGTTGACAATCTAATTTCATGAAGTCTGAAATTCGATTTATATTTCTTTGTTTTAACAAGACAATAAAACCATATTCATTTACATGATAGTAATTTCTTTAATACATAGTGAAATTTAATTCAAGAAATAAGATAATTTATAATTTACCTCTTGAAGAAGAAGGTTGTCCTGACTTGTTGTTGAGTGCCTTGTTCTGCTGAAACTGAAACTGCCTGAAACTGTTTCCTCCTAGCCAACTAGGAACAAAGCCTCTCTGGTTCCCTAGCTCTAGGAAATCATATTTCCTGGACCCCAAACCTAAAATCCCAACAATAATAGTCCACTAGTTAAAACCCACAAAGAATGTTTGCATCCTTTCTCCTCTCTAAAATTATGCTTCCTTTCCCCCTTTTCTCGTTTCTCCTTCTCCTTCCAACAAAAAAATCAATTCCCTCTCCAAGTCCAACCCCCTCTTCCTTATCCTCCTCTCTTGAATCGCCCCTCCCTCCAATTCAATTCCAATCTATCTTATCTTTTCATTAATTCCTTCACCTACCTTTACATAATCCCCTCCCTTTGGTTATATTACTTAATTCAAAATAATAAATAATAAAATGATTAAAATCTAATTATTTCAATAATTAATTTAATTTACCTTAATAAATTATGATCGTTAATTAATCAAATTTGGATGTTACAGTAGCTTAGTTCAAAGTTTACATCTAACCTTAACCTTCATGTTTGAGTAAATCAATAAACTGTGAAAATTAAATTCCCTTTACTATTTCATTTACTTTTCCAACCAACCTATGTCAAGTCCGTCACCCTTAGGTTATACAATAGAGTTAAAGGAAGCTAAGTACCTACCAAAATTATGACGAGTACCTTACCTAGTAGGACATGGATTTGATGGGTTTGAATTTTAGATGTTGGTAATTGTTGACGTGTATTTTTATAATTCCTATAAAATATGTCTTAAAAAAAATAAACGTCTTGTGAAACTTTAAATTCTAGGCCTGCGTGGGATGGTCAAAGTGAACTATCGAAAGTTTATCTTGGCGTTAGGGCTAAGGTGGGGGAGACTGTTGTGATTTGGAATGGATAATTATATAATTTGACATTTACCTTGGAATCTTTGAGGTGGAAAAATTGGAGGAATTGGCTTGTAGGGCCCATTTTAGTGGTAAGTCTAGTTTGAAAATTTGAGGTCTGGAACCTTCCAAAACCATTTTGAAACATCAAATGGCACTTTTTGAGGTCAAAACATTGCAAGCATAGCTTCCAACCCCTCGATGTTGTTCTACACACAGAGAGATTTACAATGGTGTGGAAATCACCTCAATTGGATATCGTATCTGGAAGTTATGCCTCCCCCAAGTTGACCTATCTTGTTGACCACCATGGTACTTAGTGGATGCCATGATGACTTCCATTAATCACACATGTGGGGATAGTCACGTGTGGAATTTCAAGAGATTATATATGGTCCAAAACCTTAACACAAATTGAGGGATGGTGATGCAAAAACCCTAACCCTAAACGACTATTATACTATGTTAAATACCATGCCTTTAGGAGGAGAGGGGGTTCCATTGTTTTAACATTGTACTTGTTCCATAATTGAGCAGAGAATATAGGAGTGGAATTTTAGAGAATAACAAAGGAGGAAGAAGATTTTGTAGCAACAATTCAGGCCACAGTGTCATAGGAAACTCCATAGTGAGTACCCATTTCTTTGTATTTGCATTTTCATCACTAAAGAAAAGAGAGAAGAGCATAGGTCTTACCTTCGAGTTGGGTTTTCTCTTGTATCATAGTTCCTAGGATACCTGTTCTGTTCATTTGTGTGGATGGTGTGTTCATTTGATTGTTTCTTCATTTTTGTATTTTAGTTATTTTCATAAATTTGAACATTAAGCTAGTAATACTAAATTTGAGATCTAAGGAAATAAATGAAATAATAAAATAATAATAAAGGAATATTGCAAGAGCTAGTTTGGAAAATTGTTCCATTGGAATATCCACAGATTACATTATCTCATTTGGTATTAGAGCGATGTTCTTTGAGGTATTTGTGGAAAGTTGCAGGATCTAGGAAGTTGGCTTAACAAGGAAGCCGCAAAACCCAAGCCATGGTGGATGGGTCTAGTCATAACAACCCTCAGATGCAACAAAAGTGATGTTTGCAAGGTTGGAAGAGCAATCCGTTGACATGTTTTGCAACATGGCCCTCCTCATGGAGGCCCCGACGAACAAATTTGGACCTTTCAAGGAGGTTTGTGGCTCTAACTTAGACGTTGGATTGGATGAGGAACCAAGAGATAGTGAAGACCTAGAAAATGAGTAAAAAAAAGAGCTCTAGAAAGAACAACCAAGTTCTAGTGCCATCACTCCTTTACAACCTATGTTTAAAGTGGTAGAGAAAGTGAAAATAAAGCCCTACCAAGGTGAAATTGATGTTGTTAAGTTGAATCATTGGTCACAATAGTTAGAAGTGTATTTCAGTGTCCATAATAGAGATGAAGAGTAGAAAATTTCATTTCTCTTACTGAAATTAGAGGGTCATGCACTAACCTGGTGGGAAAGTCACACAAAGAAATTTAAACTAGAGGATGATCTACCGATAATTAAGTGGGAGGTGTTTAAAATCCTCATCAAGTCCCAGTTCTACCCTATTGGATATCTAGGGGACTAGTGGATTTGTTGGTATCACTTTACATAGAGGTAAGGGTAGAGTGTGCAAGAGTACACCATCGAGTTCAAGAAAATGATGATTTTGTTGGATATATCTCCTAAGAACCTAGAAATACTTTTCAAATATCAGGGGGGTCTATATAACGATCTATGGAAACAAGTGATGCTCTTCAAACCCAGGACGTTGATGAGGTATGTGTCCAAGAAAAATACTTGGAGAACATATTCCATAAGAAAGGAGAACTAAGTGATTCTAAACAAAAAGACCAAAAAAGATGCTTCCAAGGAGGGAAATACAAATTTGGAAGGAAAAGAAAAGAAAATGACAGCCATTTCACACCAGTCCAAAGATCCAAACAACCATTGCAACCATTGTAGTATCAACAATAAAATAAAAGATAAGTGTTGGAAGCTACATTGAAAGTTGAATCCAAAGAATCGTAAGAAAGATTCCAAGAAGAAGAAATTGTTAGGCATGGACTCAAGCAACCTAGTAGAGAGTAGATAAGATGTGGATGAGAAGATTGTCTACACCTCAGTGTAGAAGGAGATGAATCTGAGTAGCCTTTATCACAAGGAAGAAATGAAGATGACTAAACTCTTCCACAATAACATCTACGGTAAAAAAGACCAAGGTGGATGCTCCATTTGATTTCAGTTCACAAGTCATCCTCATAGCAAACATTTTGGTCAATAAGCTTGGGTTGGAAGTTCATGATCATCTGATCCCATATCCATTGGGATGAATGAATAAGGATGTAGAGATCAAATTCACTAAACAATGTAATATTAAGTTTTCTATAAGTGTATATTTTATTGATGAAGTACTGGAGTTAGATGTCACATCCCTTGATGTGCGTTGTGTAGTGTTTGGAAACCCCTACATGTATATGAGATATTTGATTTTCACGAGGATAACAAACTACTATCACCTTATCAAGGATTAAAAATATTTCATCATCAATGAACACAAAATTAAGTCAAAGCTCTCTCTAGTAAGTGCCAACCAAGTCAAAAACTTGATTAGTTCTAGTAGAAAATTTATATTTCTTTTCTTGAAAGTGAATCAACCGAGAGATGAATCAATAAGAGTAAAGACATCCTTGGAGGGATGTACCAAAGAGAAGAAACAAGAGTTGGAGGAGTTGTTTCAGGTGTATGAAGGAGTGTTTTAGGAGCCTAAAGGGTTGCCACCTAAGAGGGAAGTGGAGCATGAGATACAATTGTTGTTTGATCCCCATTACCAAATATTTGGCTATACAAACAATTTGTTCTATAAATAGATGAAGTGAAAAAACTGTTGTAACAATTGTTGGAGTAGGGAGTAATTCAACCAAACACCTCACGTTATGGGTCACCTACCATCATAGTACCTAAGAAGGATGGGACTTGGTGAATGTGTATCGACTACAAATTCATGAACAAGATCACACTCAAGAATCAATGCCCCCTACCCAAGATCAATGATTTGTTAGACTAGTGAAAACATGTCAAGTATTTTGTGAAGTTGGATCTCAAATTAGGATACCACCAGGTACACATTAAAGAAAAAGACACTTGGAAAGCTGCCTCCAAGACACAACAAGGTTTGTATGCATGGTTGGTTATATCTTTTGGTTTATGTAATGTACCATTTACATTTATGCGATTGATAAATGATATATTGTGTCCCTATTTGGATTCATTTGTAATAGTGTATTTGGATGGCATATTAGTTTATATCTCTACCTGGGAAGAACACATATCACATATCATGCAGGTGTTAGAGAATCTAAAAAGGAATAGACTGTTAGCTAATCTTAAGAAATATGAGTTTGCTTAGCAATCATTGGTGTATTTGGGGTACGTGATTGGTGGAGGGGAATTCAAGATAGATTCCATGAAGATGGAGGCCATATTCAAGTATCCAATTCCTACTAATGTCACTGAAGTTACTAGCTTTGTTGGGGAAATGCAAAATCTACAAAAGTTCATATCATCCTTTTTAAAGTTTGTTGCGCCACTCCATTCCATAACAACCAATGGTAAGAGTTTCCACTGGAAAAACGATTAACATAAAAATTTTGATGAGATGAAAGGAAAGATAAATTCAACACGAGTTCTTGCATTACTTAACTTGTAAAATCCTTCCGAATTGGAGACATATGCAAGTGGATATGATATGGGAGCGGTCTTCATGCATCGAGGTAAGTTGTTATACTATCATTTTGAAATGTTTCATGGGGGAGTCTTGATCTATTCTATGTATGATAAGGAACTCTATGCCATGGTTCGAGCTATTAAGAAGTGGAACCACTATTTTATGGGCAAGGAAACCATTATTCACACTGATCACCAACCACTATAGTATTTGTAGGCCTAGAGTAAACTTTAGCAAACCAAACACCACCAATGAATGGAGTTTTTCCCACAGTTTCATCTAGTCATCAAATATAAGAAGGGCGATTCTAATAAGTTGGAAGACATGATTTCAAGGCCACCCACATCCAATATTATAGCTTTGGGAACTCTTATGCACATGGAATTTTTTTTATCTATGATGCATACAAAGAGGCATACACATAAAATGAGGACTTTAAAGAGTTGTTTTAACAGTTACAAGGCCAAATTCATGTAGAAGAAGGTGACAAAAAGGATGACTATCATATTCATAATGGGTTTCTCTACTATTTAGACAAGCTATGTGTCCTCGTGAAATATTGTAGTTTATTAAATAGGCTCACACCACCAAGGTTGTAGGGAATTTTGGTGTTGGGAAGACAATTGCCATCTTACAGAGGTATGCATATTGGCCCAAAATGAAAGAAGATATAGCTTGGTATATTAGAGGATGTGTACATTGTTGTACCAACAAGCCTAGTAATATAAAGCAAGGTTTTTATCATTTTTTACTTGTACCCACTCGCCCCTGGGAAAACATTTCTATGGGTTTTGTGGGTGGTTTTCCAACAACTAGGAAGGAGCATGATTATTTGTTTGTGGTAGTTGACAGTTTTAGCCAGATCTGCATTCTTATGCCTTGTAAAATGACCATCAAATGACAAGAAGCAATAAACATGTTCTTTGAACAAGTCTAGGTGCACTTTGGGATACCAAGGAACATCATCTCAGAGAGGGATACCAAGTTTCTCAGTGCATTTTGGACTGTACTTTGGGAAAATATGGACACCAAGTTGAAGAGATCTAAAAAATTCTATCCATAAAATAATGGGCAAACAATATTTGATAGGACTTTGGTTCAATTTTTGAGGGGTTACATTCATAAGCATTCAAAGACCTAGGATGGAAATTTGATATATATCCAACACTCTTATAATAGAGTGGTCCATACTTCTATTGACAAATCCCATTTCAAAACTTGCGTTGGGAATTTTTCATCTTTGACCTTGGATGTCGTATATAGACAACAAGGAGAAGTGAGGGATGGTATCAGTACAGAAACATTGAAAACAAATAAATTTGTTGAAAAGATTAGGTAGATCCATTTGCAAGTACATGAGACAATAAATAAGTCACTGGAAAGGTACATGACCTTACATGATCAATTCATATCTGAGAAAATGTTGAAGGTGGGAGATATAAATTGGTTGCAGTTGAACAAGGAAAGGCTATAGGGTTATGGTAAGAAGATTAAATTTTTACAATATGGTCCTTTTGAGGCATTGGATAAAGTGCGTGATAATGCCTACAAACTCAGTGTAGCCTTCCATGTTGGATTAGGAAAATGACGAGTAGGTTCTACCTACCATAGAGGAATTAGCACTAGAAGCTTAGGAAAAGTTGGCAAAAGATACATTTTTGTATAAGTCTTCTACAACTACCAGACAATGGTAGCATGACCTCTGACAAATCAGGTTGAAAGGACAACTTCTAGGTAAGGAAAAATGGTACTCCAAAGATAAGGTGGTGGAGAATTTTTCTTACCTCTTTTAGCAAAAGATTTTGGGGACAAAAATCCTTCCTAAATGGGGAAGTATGATCGAAAATGGACCATTATATAATTTTTCATCTATCTTGGTACTTCCCGTGTGTAAAAATTGGAGGAATTGGCTGACCCATTTTAGTGGCAAGTCCTAGTTTGGAAATTTGGGGTCTGAAACCTTCTAGAGCCATTTTAAGGCATCAAATGACACTTTTTGAGGTCAAACTTTGCAAAGATAATTTATATCCCCTCAAAGTTGTTCTAAACATCTAGAGCTTTCCAACAATCTGAAATGAACTACAATAGATGTTCGTATGTAGAAGTTATTCCTCTCACAAGTTGACCTACCTTGTTGACCACCGTGGTATTGAGTGAATGCCACATCAACTACGATTACTCACACATGTGGGGCTAGTCATGCATGGACTTTAAAGAAGATTCTAGAAGTTCCAAAACCTTAACACAAATTGAGAGTTGAGGATGCAAAAATCTTAACCCTAGACGACTATCAAACTATGTTAAATATTGGGCTGCTAGGAGGAGAGGGGGTTCCATTCTTTTAGCATTGTACTTGTTCCATAGTTGAGAAAATCATCTAGAAGTGGGATTCGAGATCATAACAGAGGAGTAAGAATATTTTGTAGCAACCATTTAAGCCACTATAGAGTGTCCCTTTCTTTGTATTTTCATTTTTATAACTTAAGAAAAGAGAGTCGAGCATATGCCTCACCTTCTAGCTAGGTTTTCTTTCATATTAGGTTTCTCAAGATACATATTGTGTTCTTGTGTGGATAGTGTGTTCATTTTTTGTTCTTCATTTTCATATTTCAATTATTTTCATAAATTTGAGTATTAAGTTGGTAATAGTAAATCTAGGATCTAAGGAAATATATGGAATAATAAAATATTTCAAAATATTGCGAGATCTTTTATGACAAACTAGTCTAGTGGAATATCCATGGTAGTTTGCAGATCAAGTTGTGTTTTCTCTCTTGGTATTCTAAAACATCTTGTCCTACGCGATGGAAAGGTTGTCCTTTATAATGTTAGGACTAGTGAGAGTGGGTTGAGTGGGCAAGAGAATTACCTCTAATTCTCTATTAATGGTGCAAGGAGTACCACCCCAAAACTCCAACAATTGGTGTAGATGAGGAGATCAACTATGGTGTCTTTCTTGGTGTTCTCAAACAAAATGTCCTACACAATGGAAAAAGTGTTCTTTAGAATACTAGGATTAATGAGAGTGGGTTGAATGAGGAGGGAGATTAGCTAGTGGTTCTCTACTCATGGTGCATGAAGCACCACCCTAAAAATACAACAATTGGTGGAGATGTGTGATTTCCATTTCATCCTTCTCAATCTACACTTTGATCTACAAATGAGGACTTACATATATCAAAGGGTCATCATAGTATGCAAAACATTTATTGTACTCATCCCTCTAAGTAAGGTTTCATTTTTGAGTTCCCAAATGAAAAGAAAGAGTTTTTATTCTAATTGTACGTAAATAAATTATTGTACTCAATCTCTTTGAGTAAGGTTTCATTTCTTGGTTCCCAAAGGAAGAAGCAATTTTTTATTCTAATAAGTTGTGATGTTGCATTGAACTAATCAACCAAAGAATGGGGGATGGAGAGGCTAGTTGCACAACTCAAAGATACATGTCCAAGTTGGCTTGGAAAATTCACAGAACGAGTAAAAGTGTTTTGTGATTTTCTTTTCTTACACATAAGAGTTATTTTAGTTGGCCCACCCCCTACATGTAATTGGCAATGGTCCATAGTAAATTCCCAAGGACCAACAACTATGGAAAAAGGGCCTTCAAGTTCCCAAAAGGATTCTAGATACTTATGAGTATGAAGATCTAGATTTTTTTTGTTTTTACTCTAATCATCACAATTTATTTGGCTTGGTGACCAAAATAAGCGTGGGGAACGATGATCTATATCCATAAGTAGGTATATATTTCTTAGAAACGACTTCAGCTCCAATCTCTCCACCAAGTAACAAGGGCTTGTAGGCTAGGTTTAATAAAAGTGTTATCCCAGAAAAAATGATAATTCCAGGAACATCGAGGGAAGAGTACCTGACCAGTGGAAATTCCAAGGACATAAGTTGTATAAGCAATGGCAGACATTGTTTCTTCCCATATACAGAAAGGTGCTTCCTAAAAACACCAATGCAGAGTACAAAGTTGAGAAAAATTGTAAGTGAAGCACCTTCTTGGAGTTTATTATGCCGTGCCATTTTATTACAGGAGAAGCTCATATGCAAAGCACGTATCTGGTCATTGTATCTGAAAGTGAATCAATCCTTGCAACGCATCCTGCAATTTGAGGGGTCAGCCTAAGGATTGTCTATGAGAATTTTCATTAGTTAGAAGATTGTCATTTTTGTCTCTGGAATTGAATCTTATTGCTATATCTAATCATGCCGTATAGAAGTCTTCACAACCTCTATTACCCT
This sequence comes from Picea sitchensis, assembly GCA_010110895.2. Classification (NCBI taxonomy): domain Eukaryota; kingdom Viridiplantae; phylum Streptophyta; class Pinopsida; order Pinales; family Pinaceae; genus Picea; species Picea sitchensis. Next base: position 91,692 of record SNQJ01S0007012.1, on the reverse strand, counting down.
TAGGTCAGCACCAGGCTAGAACTATGGCGAAGTTGCATGTATATGTAATTCACATAGATATTCCTTCATTGATTTGAAACACCATGCTACAGTTACGAATAAGTTGCATTTATATGTAATTCACATAGATCTTCCTTCATTGATTTAAATTTTAAAGGGTGTTATTTCATGGCATATGGGAAAACAAAAATATTAAAAAAAAAAGTAATTATATGTCTTGAAATAGTTTGCTCAATGACAGTCAAAATACTGCATTAAATTTTTAATGTTAACACCTGATTAAAAAATACAGAAATTTTAAATCACAACAAAAGCCGAAATTTCCTTTTCCTTTTTAGTTGATTAAAATTTAATTTTCTGAATTTTAGACATTTTCTTTTATTTTGAATTGTTGAATTTCATTGATCTTTATTTAATGTTTAAAAATTACAATTTGCACTTAGTGTATGTTAGTATTCTTGTTAGCTTTATTTTCCAATTTTATTGTTAGTTGTAAGCTCGTGTATTGTCTTCCAAGAGGTGATAGTTATCCTTTGCTAATTCTAGGACTATTCCCATTGTTATAGATAGAAAAAATCCTTTTGTATTGAATAACATATACAAATATCAGATACACTATTTTTTTTTTTTATGGAGTCTAAGTTCATTTATGATCCGAGTTAGACTTGGTTTTCTACATGTTAGAAATTTGATGTTGTCATTGATGTCAACCTAGACATAAGAACATGATGATGACATAACTTGAAGTTAAGTAATGTTTACAAGGTTGCATTAGTAACAAGCCTTGATTATTTGAAAGTAAGCAAATGATGTTTCTTGAAGTGATAACAATATTGAAATATTAATTAGAGAAATGTTGGACCTTCCTCAATCCTCCACCACAAGCCACACAAAGCAAACATTTAAGTCGGCCCTCCTAAAGCATGAATTCCCTACTCTAATTGCAATTCGGCTCAGCCATGACAGATTACAAGTTGGGCCAGCTATTACATGAACATGTGGGCTCTATTTATGACAAGTATGGGTATAAATATAAAGAGATGGTGCCTCATTTGTACAATAACATTGGAGGAAGATATTGAAGCCTCAATTCTTTTACAGCAAAATAATTACGATTTTATAATCTTGGGATAGATGAACTTCCGGGTTTTCAATGGATGAAGGTTCTCTTCATATTTGGTTCCATATCACAGGCTCTAATAGCTCATCAACAAATCGTTGGATGAAAATGAACAAATCACATATTTCCCTTTTGCTTAGTCACTGAGATAGTAGTTGTGTCTCTGTATGTGGATCACAGGGCATTTTCATGTTCTTCACTTGCGCAGAGATTGAGAAATTTCAAGGCATATTCATGATGTGTTGTGTTATAATTATCTCCTTACAAGTTTACTCAAAATCTTCAACTTATTTCCTTATAGCTTTACTCAAATTTCAAGTGTAGGAATGTGCTAGATGCAAAATTCCAATGAGTACTCACTTTGCATACTTTTGATAAACCCATAATGAGATAAACTGGAAATACATGAAAACATGTGTTTCCTGAAAATAAACTTGTTTTTTCATGTATTTCAAGTTTATCTCACTATGGTTCTATGTATGCAGAGTGGGTACTTGTTGAATTCATATTTTAATTCCACATCCAACCACTGCCTACACTTGAAATTTGAGTGAACACATAAAGGGATTAGTCGAAAATATGATTAAAAAACTAGTTTTCTTCCTTTCCCTCCAAAAATATTTACCCATATGGTTGACATCATCATATTGAATCTTATTGGTTCTTTTAAAGTTGATTTTGATAGTACATTTTTTGTTTTGAGACCCATTTTTTACTTCAAAATTCCCCTAATGCTTTGGCCTTTCTATTTTTGGTATGTTTGGGTTCAGTCCAAGGTTCTTGTTGAAGAACCTCTGCATATCACATATGACAAACATTTTTCAACAATCGTATTTTGGTGAAGAATTGTAGTTCATATCTGAATATTTTGCGCATTGAATCCAATATTGTGGGCCAACTGCTTTACGTTTTAGTCCGAAGCACGAATATTTAGATCCATGGTTTTGCTTCCACAAATTGTGTGCATCTTGAATCTTTGTTGTTGCACTCTATCTTGTGAATCTTTCTTTGGCCACATTCTGCACACCCCTCCATTATAGATCACTACCTCCTCTCATATTTGGACCACAGACATGCTATGATCTGCAGGAGCAATCACTCTTAGACCATTGACCGTGGGCTTGTTGAAAATAAAGCACACATCGCTTGGGAGTATAGATTTGTGTGTGTGGTGGAGCATTCTTAATTGTTAGCTCTTTGTATCTCCTTCCAACAATAGGCACACATAGATATTTGATTTTGTCTTCGTCCATGGGTGCTCATATAAAAAACAATAACCTATTAAGTTCCATGACATCAACAATCGGTGCATCACATGGATCTTTTCTTTGGTTCATGGTAAATCTCTTGACAAGAGTTTCCAACCAAATTGGAAGAGGAAGAACCCATTAGAAAGAGAACCAGGTGAGGTTGTAAGCATGCATATTATGCTATACCACTTCCTACTTTTATCACCCATGCGATAGCATAGTGGTAGAGCATGGAATGCAAATGCTATGGATAAAAGTTGTCTAACTAATTTGCATTGGAAGTTTGTGCAAGATGCAATACAGGTTGCAAAGTTATTTCTTCAAGCGGTGCTCACGGTAATGGCACTTGTCCCCCTTAGTGTGGGGCACTTCATGGTGTGTACTAGGGATTTTATTCACATCGCTATAGTCCCAATAGTTGAGCTCCTTCTCAGTCAATACCCATCGTGTTTCCATCTTCCCGTGAACATTTATAGTGTGTTAATTGATGTGGCCTCCCACTACTGGATTTAATGCCATACAACCCTCGTTTTCTATATGTTTTGCCACATGGTTATGCTTGGGATATTGGTACATGTTTTTTGTTTGGAGGGGGAGACCATGGATCTCTTTCCTTATTTATTATGTTTTTATTCACAATCATCAAACTCTCATTTGCATGTGAAGGAGTTTGTATTTTGGAGGATTTTGGTATATTGTTTTTTGTGTTCTAATTTATTGTATTTTGGAAGTTAATGACATTGTTTGTTCCATAACTCTTGAATGAAGCCTCCATTTTTTGTCTTGTTTAAGGCGTTCAAAAAAACATTTTTCTCTCTTTCCAACGGTTGGTTGCATGCCATATTTGATGTCTTTTGGAGATCCTTGATTTTTCTCACGGGATGCATACATTGAGAGAATTGATTACTCATGTGTACATGGTTACCTATCATGGCTTTGTTTGTAAGGGACTATATCGAGGATTGTTGTCCATGATGGCCTTTATTTTTTGGTACCTCTTTTTTTTTTACCTTAAGTAGTGGATTTGGGGCCACTCGTTGTGGCTAGTCGACTATGACATTTAGAAACATAAAAAAAAAATGATTCTCAAAGGAGTCATATGATCTCATTAGAGTTTTGTGGTCCTAAACTGTCGAGCCATTAAAATTCACCATGTGTACAATGTTTACATAGATTCGCGTAGTTGAATACCTCATGGAAGATGAATATATTTCCAATATATCCTTGATTGGGAGTGTCAGTTCAACTGTTTGAACCAAACAACAACTTATGCATTGATACATTCTTTCTCAGAGGAGGAAGGTCATTTTTTTTTGTTATTCCTAGTCTGACAATGGTCAGATTTAATTAGTATTGTTGGTGTCTCCAAACATCACAACTCTTTGGTTTTCTTTCACATCTTGCTAGTTGCAGAACATGAATTATCTCATTACCAGCGTCGATGTAGTGTTGAATGGTAAAGAGAACTACATAGAATGGTATAGAAATATCAAAATCACTTTGATCTTCAATGACCTATGGAATGGAATTTGTGAAGCAGAAGCAGTCATTAAAGAAGAATTTGAATCATGCTTTGAATATGTTGTCTCATAAGCAAATTCGAAGAGTAGCAAACCACCCATTCCAACATTAAACAAAGAACATGTCATATGGAAATACAAAGACCATAAAACATATGTTGTGATCTCTGCGACAGTAAGTGAATAAGTGAGTTGTCATATTGCTTCTATTAACAACTCCTATAGCAATTTGAAGAGATTGAATGACTTGTATGACACTCACTTTGAACTGGAACTCATACAATTAATGGTGAAGCTCTTCAATCTAGAGTTGAAGAATGATGACCCAATGGATTTAGCTTCATAAATCAAATCCATAATGCATGATATTGATTCCACAGGGGTGAAGACAAATTTCCCTCTCACAACCTTCATCAAGGCTCTATATACCACACATTCTTGCTACCTTGAATCTTTGTAGGCCAATTGTCAAATGAAATCCATAACATTTGACACGTTATTGGAGAAAGTTGCAAAACGTGATAAATCCTTTGGAAAGAAGTCAACCCATTCCACTGGTGGGACTGTGTGCCTTTCTTAGAAAGTGAAGAGTCAACCACATGATTCTTCTATTAAAATAATAGTTGTTCTCATTTCACCAAAAACAATATCACTATATTGTCACCCAACCATAGGCACAAACGCCACCCTCGAGCACCTTAACCTTGACAGAAAGAATAATTCCAGAAGAAATCACTAGAACCAATAGCCAACCAAGGTAGCATACCTCTCTCCAAAGCTAGCATACCAAGCAAAAATTCCAAACCATAACCAAAGACCAAGTCACCACTGTGGTAGCTGCAGCTCTCCTCCAGTCATGCACACCACTAGTCCTTATGAAGTCGTGAGAGTGAGTGACTGAAAATGAGCTCAAGTGCCCTCTATTTATAGTCCTACAAGTCACTTAACTGAGATGACTTCTTCTCTTGGAGGCTAATAACTTGATATAAATTATTCTCTTGAGCCAACTTGTCTTCTAGGGATATTAACCAAATATTTAGGGTTTCTCTTGCTTCCCGAAATATTCAAGTCTCGTCAAAGGTTACACGTAGAGGTTAATACCTCCCACAACTACCGTAATATCAATAATCCATCCTAGTTAGGGAGTTATTAAAGGAAATGGTATTGAGCACAAACATACCATTCAATTGGTAGCATAATCATATCTACAAAAGCTATCTCATGATCAAATCACGAGCACCATCATCACTATCCATCTAGATAGTCTCCATGGAAATCAAAACAATTCCATTAAATAGAACACAACTCTATCTATCCATAGTAGTATGAAACTACTAT
>SNQJ01S0007012.1:71361-86414 GCA_010110895.2 Picea sitchensis | reverse complement strand
TTTTTTGGTACCTCTTTTTTTTTTAACCTTAAGTAGTGGATTTAGGGCCACTCGTTGTGGCTAGTCGACTATGACATTTAGAAACATAAAAAAAAAATGATTCTCAAAGGAGTCATATGATCTCATTAGAGTTTTGTGGTCCTGAACTGCCGAGCCATTAAAATTCACCATGTGTACAATGTTTACATAGATTCACGTAGTTGAATACCTCATGGAAGATGAAGATATTTCCAATATATCCTTGATTGGGAGTGTCAGTTCAACTGTTTGAACCAAACAACAACTTATGCATTGATACATTCTTTCTCAGAGGAGGAAGGTCATTTTTTTTTTGTTATTCCTGGTCTGACAATGGTCAGATTTAATTAGTATTGTTGGTGTCTCCAAACATCACAACTCTTTGGTTTTCTTTCACGTCTTGCTAGTTGTAGAACATGAATTATCTCATTACCAGCGTCGATGTAGTGTTGAATGGTAAAGAGAACTACATAGAATGGTATAGAAATATCAAAAGCACTTTGATCTTCAACGACCTGTGGAATGGAATTTGTGAAGCAGAAGCAGTCATTAAAGAAGAATTCGAATCATGCTTTGAATATGTTGTCTCATAAGCAAAGTCGAAGAGTAGCAAACCACCCATTCCAACATTAAACAAAGAACATGTCATATGGAAAGACAAAGACCATAAAACATATGTTGTGATCTCTGCGACAATAAGTGAATAAGTGAGTTGTCATATTTCTTCTATTAACAACTCCTATAGCAATTTGAAGAGATTGAATGACTTGTATGACACTCACTTTGAACTGAAACTCATACAATTAATGGTGAAGCTCTTCAACCTAGAGTTGAAGAATGCTGACCCAATGGATTTAGCTTCATAAATCAAATTCATAATGCATGATATTGATTCCACAGGGGTGAAGACAAATTTCCCTCTCACAACCTTCATCAAGGCTCTATATACCACACATTCTCGCTACCTTGAATCTTTGTAGGCCAATTGTCAAATGAAATCCATAACATTTGACACGTTATTGGAGAAAGTTGCAAAACGTGATAAATCCTTTGGAAAGAAGTCAACCCATTCCACCGGTGGGACTGTGTGCCTTTCTTAGAAAGTGAAGAGTCAACCACATGATTCTTCTATTAAAATAATAGTTGTTCTCATTTCACCAAAACAAATATCACTATATTGTCACCCAACCATAGGCACAAACGCCACCCTCGAGCACCTTAACCTTGACAGAAAGAATAATTCCAGAAGAAATCACTAGAACCAATAACCAACCAAGGTAGCATACCTCTCTCCAAAGCTAGCATACCAAGCAGAAATTCCAAACCATAACCAAAGACCAAGTCACCACTGTGGTAGCTGCAGCTCTCCTCCAGTCATGCACACCACTAGTCCTTATGAAGTTGTGAGAGTGAGTGACTGAAAATGAGCTCAAGTGCCCTCTATTTTTAGTCCTACAAGTCACTTAACTGAGCTGACTTCTTCTCTTGGAGGCTAATAACTTGATATAAATTATTCTCTTGAGCCAACTTGTCTTCTAGGGATATTAACCAAATATTTAGGGTTTCTCTTGCTTCCCAAAATATTCAAGTCTCGTCAAAGGTTACACGTAGAGGTTAATACCTCCCACAACTACCGTAATATCAATAATCCATCCTAGTTAGGGAGTTATTAAAGGAAATGGTCTTGAGCACAAACATACCATTCAATTGATAGTATAATCATATCTACAAAAGCTATCTCATGATCAAATCACGAGCACCATCATCACTATCCATCTAGATAGTCTCCATGGAAATCAAAACAATTCCATTAAATAGAACACAACTCTATCTATCCATAGTAGTATGAAACTACTATCTAGTGGTACAAAACCACTCCTAGTAGCACAAAACTACTAACCAGTGACATACAATCACTACCAGTGGATCACATCTACCACAATAGCATACAATTTCTTCCCAGAGACATACAGTCTTCATAATAATCAAATCATATAATCTGATATCATCCTACATCAACAATGTCATCAACTGCATCACCTATAAGACGTACTAGCATGATGCAAATGCACCATATCTAAGTTGTACTGGTGTGATCTGGAGTATCATCTACATCATCTCTAAGCCATACTAGCATGATTCCAATGCAACATATCTAAGTTGTATGCCACCTCTAAGTTGCACTCGCATGATGTAGATCAATGCCTCACTRTGTYATATCTAATCTATATGATCCTCTCTAAGTCGTACTAGAATAACATATATAGCATGATGTCAATACATCATATCTAATTTGTATGCCACCTCTAAGTTGTACTCACATTATCATATATAGCATGACATGAGCCCCCTACATCATATCTAAGTTGTATTTCATATCTAAGCTATACTCACATGGCCATATCTAATATGATCCAAGCATCATCTCTAAGTTGCATGTCCACCTCTAAGATGTACTAGCACGATGCTCCTTAGGCCACTGTATCAACAACTCCAACCGTCTATATCATATCTGAGCTATACTAGCATGATGCAAGCATCATATCTAAGATGTATGATCATCTCTAAGTTGCACTAGCATGACACATATCCGCAGCTCATTGACAGTCCATGATGCCGTATATCAATGCTCTCTCCCAATCAAGGAATTCATCTCCTCCCTTTCAACCAAGGGAGAAATCTCCACAAACCATAGCTTGTCCCTCAAGTATGCAAAATTTATCTTGGACAAAAGATTCATCAAAATATCTATAGTCTACTCATCAATGGAGATATACCGGAGAACCACTTCTCCCCGCTGGACTTTATCACAAAGAAAATAGTACTTGATCTCAATGTGCTTTGACTTGTCATGGAACGTTAGGTTCTCTGAGAGCTTCACACAACTCTGGTTATCACAATATATCATGGTCTAATCCAACACCTGATCAAACAATCCAAAAAATAGCTTACAGAGCCACACTACTTTTGTACAAGCATCATAAGCTGCAATATACTCTACTTTTGCAGTGTTGAGTGCAACGAACTTCTGTTTTTTCCTAGCCCAAGATATCATAGAAGATCCCAAACTGAAACACATACCAGAAGTAATATTTCTATCATCCACACTCCCTTCCCAATCTGAATAAGTAAATCCATGTAGTTTTACATCATTGTTTGAGTCATATCTCGAACCATAAGTTATCATCCCACAAATATTTCTCAAGATATGCTTTATAATTATCCAATGCTCATGTCTACGTTCCACCTGGAACTAGCTCAAAATGTTCAAAACAAATCAAATGTCCAATACAGTATTCACCAAGTACATCAAGGAGCCAATCAACTGCCAGTACAGGAATGAGTCTACTGGATCAGAATCAGAGTCTCTCAACTTCATCTAATTTGTTATCATGGGAGTTTCCATGGATTTGCAATCCATCATCCCAAAATTCTGAAGGATCTTTACAACATAATTCCCTTGTCTTAGGAAGACTTCACCATGCTTCCTCCATACTTCTAATCCCAATTAGTAGTGCATTAGATCAAGATCCTTCATATCAAATTTAATGGCTAGCTCCTTCTTACACTGAATAATGAGAGGCTCTGCACCTGTTAGGAACAAATCATCAACATATGACAGTAGAATCACAGGTGCATTATTCACAACTTTGTAGTATAGATTTGGATCGACATGACTCTTAGCTATCAATACATGCATACTAAGCTCTTGGAGCTTGCCCAAGTCCATACAAGGCCTTCTTCAATCTGCATACATGGGTTTCTCTTGGGTGTACCTCAAAACCTTGAGGTTGCTATATGTATACTTCTTCCTCAATCACTCCATTGAGAAAGGTGGTCTTTACATCCATATGATGTAAATTCCAACCCATGGAAGCTGCTAGAGATATGATGGCTCTGATAGATGTATATCTAGCAACTAGGGAAAACATCTCATTATAATATTCTCCCTCTTGCTGAGAGAATCCTCTAGCCACAAATCTCACCTTGTATTTGTCAATACTTCCATCTACAACATGCTTTATCTTATAAACCCACTTTTAAGTGACTAAAAACTTCTCTTTAGGTCTAGGCACAACTTCCCATGCATACGTTTTCATAATAGATTGGTATTCCTCCATCATGGCCTCCTTCCATTATTTTTATTTGATTTCTTCCTCAAAGGTGGAAGGTTTTGCATCGACAATACTTGTGATGAGTGTTTCATAACTGGAGAACCTTTTGGGTTTCTTACTTTGTCTGAAGGTGCCACTGTGAGCCTTATGATTTTCTGCTTCCTGCAAAGTGGATTCAATCCATGTTGGTCTCTTTCTAGTATTAGGTGCAATAACTGGTTCCACGTGTTCATGTGGTGGTTCTTATTCTTCACTGGGGTGTTCTGGAGAACATGTACTTTCTTATTTGGTATCTTCATGTTCTTCTTCTTTGTTGGAGTCTATGGAATCTTCTAAAGAATTCTTAAATGTAATCCTTTAATCAAAAGTTACGTCTCTACTGATTTCAACCTTTTGCTGACCTGGAACACAAATTTTATATGATTTTGATGATTCACTATATCCAACGAATATACCTTTCTTTCCTGAAGGTTCCAAGTTATTTCTGTTATCCTTGGGAACATGAATATATATAAGGCATCCAAAGATTCTCAAGTGTTCAACACTTGGCTTCTTTCTGGAGAAGGCTTCTTCTGGAGTCATGTTCTTCAATATTCTATGTGGACTTCTATTCTGAATATAAACAACGATCATAGTTTCTTCTCCCCAAAGGAACATGGATAAATTCTAGTCAATCATCCTTTCCTTAACTGATTCTTCAATAGTTCTATGCTTCCTTTCAACCACACCATTCTGTTGAGGATTGTGAGGGAAAATGAGCTCCTTCCTAATACCAACTTCTTTACAGAAGGAAACGAGCTCTTTGGAGGTGTATTCTCCTCCATTATCGGATCTTATTAGCTTGATATTCTTATCTGTTAGGTTCTCTACTTCAACCTTGAATTCTTGAAATTTTCTAAATACTTCATCCTTAGTCTTTAACAGACACAACCATGTTTTTCTTGAGAAGTCATCTATAAACATGACATAGTAAATAGATACTCCTAGAGACTTCACTAGCATAGGACCACATACATATGAATGTATTAGGTCTAAGATCCCTTTGGATCTATTCTCATTGCTTGGAAATGGTTTCGTAATATTCTTCCCAAGTGCACATCCGCTGCACAAACCTTCATGTACTGATTTTAATTCTGGTATGCCTACAACCATGTGTTTTATGGATGGAAAGGCTTGATAATGAAGGTGAGCATACCTTCTATGAAATAACTCACTAGGGTTGATTTCATCATGTACTAGAACTTGAGTATTATGACCTAGGAGTTTATACAATATCCCTTCATGGATTCCAATGAATCTAGAATCTTCTATCCTTGAATCTTTAGACCATACAATAACTTTTCCATCCACAAAAACTACTCTATCTCCTTTCTCTTCCAAACAAGAAATAGATACTAGATCCTTTTTCAAACCAGGAACATATAAAACATTACTAAGATGGATAGAATTACCTGATTCCATTTTGATAGTATCTTTTTCAATTCCCTTAACTGCATAAGAGTTCTTGTCTCCAAGCTCCACTTTACGAGGTGTCTCCTTTTCCTTCATTCTTGATAAATTCTTGCGATCGCTTGTCATATTCCTTGAAGCTCCACTATCGATCAACCACATGTCATATTCAATGGTTCCGGTAAGAGATGAATAATAGAAGAAATCGGTTTCATCATGTTTTGTCTTCTTTGAAGGTTCCTCATCATTGGGAGATGATGTGTGATGTCTCTCTTTTATTTTCTTTGTTAGTTTAGGACAATTTCTTTTGTAGTGGACATAATCATGGAATTCAAAGAATTGTACCTTTGACATATCTCTCTTGAGCTTATGTCTTGAGTCAGATATTTTCTTACCTCCATGTCCTTTAAACTTTGTTGCAAAGGCTTGATCATCTTCTTCCTTCTAAGGTTTTCCCTTGGAATTTAAACTTGTCTCTTCTTGTGCACAACAAGTCCAAAGTTCTTCTAATGTTGGGAACTCCTTCCTTGTATTCATGCTTGTAGAAAATGCATCCCATGATCTAGAGAGACCATTGAGTGTTATGTTCACAACTTCCTTTTCTAGGATGGATTCTTCAATAGCTTGTAGTTGATCTCTCAATTGAGAAATCCTTACAAAGTATGAAGATATGGTGTCATCTTTTGTCATCTTTGTGTCACAGAGTTCATTCTTCAGACTCATCATTTGTCCAATATTTCTAATTGAGAAAAGGTTTGTTAGGGCATCATACACCTTCTTGGATGAGTCAAGATGAGAAATGCAGGGTATCAAGTGATCCTTTATAGAGTCCACTATGATACTCGTAGCATTAATGTCATTATCCTTGAAATTCTCTAGTGCTACAACGTTCTGAGGTTCCTTTTCTTTTCTTTCTTCAAATTGTGGTTCCATGATATTGCCTTTCATGATATCTAGGACTTTATTCTTGGAAAGGATCAGGTCAATCCTTGTCTTCCATGCTCTGAAATTTAAATCCCATTCTAACTTGTTTTCTGACTTCATAGAGTAAGTCATGGATGCGTTGAATATGACTTTGACTTGGTCAACCTTTGAATTTGACCAAAAACTCAAACCTTGGCTTGTTGAGAGTACCAAGAGGTGCAGTTGGCTAGGGCGGACTAGGATATCCATGAATTAGGTCAAGCGCTTCACTTAAGGTGCCTCAACAAGAGGGTTAGGGTTTCGTTGTTGTAGCAAAACTATGATTGTAACTGTAACTGCAATTGAGAAAATTATCCCAATCTACCTTCCAATGGTTAGAATGTTTGAAGATGGTGTGGGCCCATAACCTGTTAAAATAATATGTGTGCTCATTTCACCACAAACAATATCATTATATTGTCACCCAACCATAGGCACAAAACCCACCTCTGAGAACCTTAAACTTGACAGAAAGAATAATTCTTAAAGAAATCACTAGAACCAATAACCAACAAAGGTAGAATACCTCTCTCCAAAGCTACCATACCAAGCATAAATTCCAAGCCATAACCAAAGACCAAGTCACCACTACAGCAACAACAACTCTCCTCCAGTGATGTGCACTACTAGTCCTTATGAAGTCGTGAGAGTGAGTGAGTGCAAATGAGCTCAAGTGCCCTTTATTTATAGTCCTCCAAGTCACTTAACTGGGATGACTTCTTCTCTTGAAGGCTAATAACTTAATATAAATTATTCTCTTGAGCCAACTTGTCTTCTAGGGTTATTAACCAACTATTTAGGGTTTCTCTTGCTTCCTGGAATATTCTAGTCTCATCAAAGGTTACATGTAGAGGTTAATAACTCTCACAACTATTGTAATATCAACATCTTCTAGAGGATAAGTAAAAAAAAGAGGACATATAATAAATGATTTTAGAGGCGGGGGGGGGTTGACACAACCAAGGTGAAAGATCCAATCTTCATCATATATGTTACAAAAATAATGGATCACATGAGTAGAGTGATTGCAGAGTTCCATGGGAGAGGATCAAAGAAGATAGACACAATCAAAAAGAGGACAAAAGTAAGACTTTAGAACCAAAAAAAGGTAATCCACTTGAATCTGTTCATTATGTTGTTTCCCATTGCAATATAGGAGTAATTAAATATTTGTTTAACACTTCATATAATTCTTGGAGAGATGCATGACTTCTTGACACAGGTACAACCTACCACGTGACATTTCGAAGAGACTTCTTCGAAGATTTCAATGACAGTGTAGATGGTGTAGTGTATTTTGCAGATAAATCGAGTCTCAAACCCTCATGAATGGGCACCATCAGGCTCAAAATGCCTAGACTCCCTGATTTTCTTTTGCATGATGTACTCTATCTTCCTGAGCTGGAAAGGAACTTGTTTTTCCTTGTGCACATCCGACAACAAGACCACTCTTTTCATATGTTCGGTGGTAACATTGAAATAAGGAAGAATTCTCACAATATGGTTGTTATGAATGGGATGGAAGATGGAATATTATTGAAGTTGAATGAGACATCTGCACATACACAAAATTTTGCATACCTCTCTCATCACAATGAAGTTATAATGTCATCTAGTCTTTTGTAGCATGCTAGATTTGGCCATATTAATTATGACAGTCTCCATTTTTTGAGAAAGAATAGTTTTTTGGGTTTCCCTACTATTCCTAGGAAATTGAAGGAATGTGATGCTTGTACCCTTGGAAAGCATAGAAAACAACCATTTCATGATTCTACTTCCAAATCATGTAGAAAAGTTGAACTGATTCATTTTTATTTGTGCGACCCTATGCATGTTCCTTCTACAAATGGAAATAAATATATCATAACTTTTATTGATGATTACACCAAGATGTGTTGGGTGTACTTGTTGAAAGATAAATCACGAGATTTTTAAACTTTTAAAAATGTTCATGTATGGATTCAAAATGAATCTCGGTCTCGTATTGGCTCTCTTCACACTGATAATGGAAAATAATATACATCTAATGAATTTGAAATAGGCCTTCGCCAACATGGGATCAAGAATCAAACAACGGTTCCATACAATCCTCAATAGAACGGTGTAGTTGAATGAATGAACATGACCCTCCTAAATATTGTTTGTTCCATGATGTTTTTCAAGAATGTAAAGTTAATGTTTTGGGTTGATGTAGTTCTATGTGTAGTTTATGTGAAAAATAGGTTTCCATCTAATGCTCTTCAAAACAAGACTCTTTATGAAATGTGGTATGGCCTCATTCCTTCGGTGAGGCATCTTAGTGTCTTTGGTTCCACCTACTATGGATTGATTCCTAAGCAAAAAAAAACAAGCCTGATGCAAGGATCGAAAGTGCATCTTCTCAGGGTACTCAAATACCACAAAGGGATATCATCTTTATGATGAGACAAACAAGAAATTCATCCTTTCCAAATATGTACTCTTTATTGAATCCTCCAAGAAAGAAAAAATTGTTGAGAGGCATCTTGATCATATAGACATATTCACTCGTGTAAATACATATCATGGATTTGATGATGAGATTCCACATATTGAAGGGGGGATCCCTATCTTGGGTCAATCTATGGAATCTCCTTTTGAATCACCATCACCCCCACATGAATAAGTTCTAGCCACTTCATCATAACTTGAATTTCATTTGATTGATATGATCGAGAGAATTGAAAATATGAGTCTTGGTGAGAACTCAAAACCATCTCAATCAACTGAGAAAACTGGACCATCTCATAAATGTCCACCAAAATGGATCACAAAACACTTGAAAGTGTTCATCCTAATGAGGTCAGAAAGATAGGAACCAAAATTTCCTCAAGACAAGATGGAGGTAATGTAGATAATTCAAACTCAAGTGATGTAGATGAAATGGTTGTTTCATATGATTGTGAGTTGAGTTTATCTACTAACCTTGAACCAATTTCCTTTAAAGAAGCCACTTTTCATGATGAGTAGAAAGAAGTTGTGTAGAAGGAATAGGATGCTCCTATAAAGAATGGGACATGGAAGTTGGTGGACCCTCCATTTGGAACCAAAGCAATTGGCTACAAGTGGGTATTCAAAGAACACATAAAAATCAGATGGTTCACTTGAAAAGTACAAAGCAAGGCTAATGGAAAAAGGATTTGCACAAAAATAAGGTGTTGATTATGAGGAGACTTTTTACCCCACAACAAAATGGGCTACCATTTGTACTCTATTTTCCAAGACAACACATAATGGATGGAAAATTCATCAAATGGATGTGAATACTGCTTTCTTTAAATGGAGACTTGAAAGAGAATGTTGTCATGTCTCATCCAGAAGGATTTTTTGTGAAGGGACAAGAAAAAAAGGTATGAAAGATCATCAAATACTTATATGGCCTGAAACAAGCACCATGATCCTAGTATGAAAATATAATTGAGCATCTTTTGAAATTGAATTTCAAGCACTACAATCTTGATGATGCAATTTTTTTGGTCTATAAAGTTGGAAAAATTGTTGTATATGTTATAGTATATGTAGATGATCTATTGATAACACAGAACAATGAAAGCTACATTGCATCCATAAATAAAGAGTTAAAGTCCAAGGCTTCAAGATGACATATTTGGTACATCTTCACTACTATTTTGGCATTGGGGTGATTCAAAATCCACAATACATATTCATCTCCCAAAATAAGTACATTGGAGAATTGTTGAAAACGTTTGGCATGGCCGAGTGTAATCATGTTTCTACTCCAATGGAATAGAATTTGAAACTCACATCAAAAGAAGGGAATGAATTTGAGGATACAACCAAGTACATACAACTTATGGGAAGTCTTATATATCTTACTACCACCAGACCAAGCATTTCATTTATTGTTGGGATTATTTCCAGGTTCATGCAAAAGCATTGTGAAGGACATTGGTTTGTTGCAAAAAGAGTTCTAGGATACTTGAAGATAAATCAGTATTTTGGACTCATGTTCTCTAACATGGATGACTTCAACTTGATCAGATATTCTAATTCAGAGTTTGTTGGGGACACGGAAAATGGAGTGTCAACTTCAAGATATCTCATGCGTCTTGGATTAGCATTTTTCTCTTAGAGATCACACAAACAATCAATTCCAACATAATCCACAATAAAGGAAGAATATGTGGCAACTATAGAAGCAACGAAGGAGATTGTGTGGATCAGGAAAATACTTGAAGATTTGCAGGAGAAACAAGTGAATTCTACTCCTCTTCTAGTTGAAAATACTTTTACAATCAAGTTGGCCAAGAATCCCAGATTCCATGATCGAACTAAGAACGTCAGCATAAAGTATCACCTGATTCGATATCATGTAGAGGCCAAGGCTATTCACTTGAGGCATTGTTCCACAAATGAGAAAATTGCGGACATATTCACCAAAGCACTTGGAAGAGAAAAATTGAAAACTTCATAATGATGCTTGGACTCACAAACACCCCTTCAAAGTAAGTGGGGAAATGTTGGACACATAATCCTTAGGATTGTGTTACCTATAACATAGATTGTAAATATGAAGAGTTGTAGGTGATAGGAAGAATCATCCATTAGGGAAGACCAACAATCATATTTTATATATTTATTAAATATCAAGCTAATGCAATAAGACAATAGTGGAGTTACGAGTTTTTCCAATACCTAGCATGAGAGTTACAAGATATGTCTCCATTCACCTTTGAAAAAGTTGAGCTATAGATTTCTTGGTTGAAGTTAGAGTGCACTTGAATTAGGATAGATCACCAATTTGGGGAGTTTCTTATGAAGACTATATGAATATTCTTGAGATTCAAGATGAATAGGGAATGACTTGGCTTCGTAGAGAACACTTTTCTCACAAAGAGAATGTGTTAGAGTTTTACCTATTTCTTAGATTGTGTTGTCCTTCGATGTCATTGTACACAATAAATTCTACTTCACCCATGTAACACACTCAATGATCCATATTGTCTTGTTTATTATGCAACATGGAATATATGTGGATGCAAAACACTCAATGGTCCATATTGTCTTGTTTAATGTGAAACATGGAATATATGTGCATGAGGGTGAAACAATAGTATTAAAAACCCTCAATTTGTGTGCATAATATTATATTCATATTGAAGGCATAACAAAGAGGATTCCTAGGAGGTGCAACAATTAAAAACAATGGTAGAGGCACGTGCATGCATGTGTTAGAAACTTTCATTATTTAGAGGCAATAATCATCTTTATCCATTATGTTTTGAGAAGGCATATTTTCATATTTAAAATGTGGATTTTTACATTAGAGAGGGTGTTGGATTTTTGGTCCTATGTATTAAGAACAATCTCTAAATTTAGAAAGTGTGTGGCCGTTAGTAGTTTTCACATTTTGTTGGGGCAACATATTCCAAGGAGTAAAAGAGCTATAATCTAGGAAACTATCCCATGCATATTTGGGTGCTTCTTCTTAGGCATATTTAGTATTAGGATTACCTATTATAGTCTAGGCATTGTGCATGGGGTGCCATTATGTTTGTAAACCCTAAATATATTTTTCTATAAAATATTAGCAAGGTGCATCACTAGGGTAGTGAGATAATAGGATAGACAATTATAGTTTTAAGCTAAGTTTCCTTGTAGTGGTTGTTTTCCGAGTAACATAGATATGAGTGTTTGAGCACTATAATCTCTACTTTTGTCACAAATTTTAAAACATTGTTTTATGCAAATATAAGTACATACAATTTGTTGCTCTTATTTCTTACAAACACACATTGTCTACATGGAATATATGGTGCATAATTTGAGTTCATGCAATCCTATAGTTTTGATAGACATGGTTAAGTTTTTAAATTCATAGTTTTAGGTTTTAAATTCATAGAAGTGTAGATATGTTTATCATGATTTTATAATTTATACACCATGGTCAATATTAGGAGGTCTTTTAGCCCTTGATATGGTCAAAGAGAGCCATAAGAATTGGTCATTTCGGGAAAAAGTTGGGAGAGAATAACTATGGCATCTCTCTCAATGCTTACACCATGGTCAATATTAACAGGTATTTTAACCCTTGATATGACCAAAGAGAGCCATAAGAATTGGTCATCTCGGGAAAAAGTTGGGAGAGAATAGTTATGGCATCTCTCTCAATGATTTCAAACATTGGCCTACATGATGGCAAGGTCATCCTTTAAAATGTTGGAACTTACAAGAGTGCATTAAGCGAGTAAAATAATTAACAGGTGGTTCCCCTACAAATAGTGCAAGGAGCCCCACTTGAAAACTTTGAGAATCGGTACACATGAAACTTTTCAATCTCAATACTTTGAATTTGGAGTTTGATCTACATATGAGGATTTGCACATATCAAAGAGTCATCATACGTAGGAAAGCATTTATTATACCATATTTTTATGCACAAATATTCATTTCTTCTTTTCCAAATGAAGAAGAGAGTTTCTATCGTCATAATTTACCATGTTGTAATGAACTCAATAGCGAAATAAATTTTATCTTCTAAAATGGTGGATTTTGAAGAAATGAGGGGAGGGAGGAATTGGTAGCATAGCATGGAAATACATTCCCAAGTTGCAATGAACTCAATGGCCAAAGAATTTTTATCTTCTAAAATGGTGGATTTCAAAGAAATGAGGGGAGGGAGAAATTGGTTGCATAGCATGGAAACCCATGCCCAAGTTGGCTTGGAAAATTCACAAAATTGGTAAATATGCTTCATAGTTTCCTTTGTTCCACATAAGGAGCATTTTACTTGGGTCACACCTTGATGCAGGAGGTGTTGGTCCATAACCAAGCCCCATAGGTTCCAACAACTAGGACAAAAAGGTCTTCAAATCCATAAAATTCTTCTAGATACATTGATTTTGAAGAGTCATCTTTTCATGTTGACTTAAATAACCACAATTGATTAATCCTGGTGTCCAAAATAAGCTATAGGCACAACAATTTGTATCCATCAACTTGCTTTTATTTCTTAATGACCCTGGCATGATTGCAACTCCAATCCCTCCACCAAGTAGTAGGGGCGCATATGCTAAACATAATAAATATATTAATAGGGACCAAACCTTTGGCAAGCTCTAAAATTACTTTGTTTGGGTTGACCAAACTAAATTCGTTTTTTGGATCAAGCCAAATTTTCTAGTTACAATCTTGGGTGTCAAAGAGGGTAGCGACCTTCTTGACGGTAGTGACATTGAACTACACATGAAATTAATAAAAAACATTATTTAGGATTTTGTTCTTGAAATGATCTATTTTCATATAGATGATCAAGTTGCAGACATTTTCACAAAGAACCTTATAAAAACCAAGTTTTATTAGCTTCAAGCTATGCTAGGAGTTCAGGAAGTTGTCATTAAGGAGAGAGAGGCTCTAATGCCTCCTTCCTTCTCTTATTTTGTCATCTTTGTAAATCCTTCAATCCTATACCAAGTTGTTATTAAGAATATATGTTAAAATAATTGATGTGCTCATTTTACCATAGACAATATCACAATATTGTCACCCAACCATAGGCACACAACCACTCTTGAGCACATTTAACCTTTGACATAATTATTCTGGAAAGAAATACTAGAACCAACAGATAAACCCTGGCTTCTAACTACAACAACTCAAGACAAGTAGAGTGCTCCTTCTCCAAGGGTAGTGCACAAGAGAGAATTTCCATATCCACAGAACAAGTACCATACACAACTGCAACATCTGCAACCACAATTCTCTCTCAAACTTGAACCATACTTAGCTAGTACATCACCAAGAATATTACCAAGAGTATCACCAAGAATATCACCAATAATATCACTTGATAGTGCTAGAGAGATACCAAGACCAAGAGATGACCATACACCTTTATTCCTCCTTGCAACTGCAACTGTATCTCTCCACAAGACTTGCTCTCTGACTAAGTGTACAAATGAGCTAAAACATCCTCTATTTATATTAATCTGTCTAGTGAATTTTCTGGCTAGGTTGACCTGAATTTCTGGTAATTATAGTTTCTATTTATCTTTTTCTTGTGAAGCTAACTTGTCTTTCTAGAAGAGAATATTCTAATTTGTTTATTCTTCTAGGTCGACTTGTCTTCTAGGGTTTTCACACATCTATTTAGGGTTTCCCTTGACTCTGGAATATTCCATTCTAGTCAAAGGTTACACATGGAGATTAATACCTCTCGTAGCTACCATAGCATCAACACTTCATCCTAGCTAGGGAGGTATTAACAGTAATGGTATTGAGCACACACAGACCATTCTGTCAGTAGCATCATCATATCCACACATGCTATCTCATGATCACATAGATCAAGTCACGAGCATCATCATTGCTATCAATATCATCTAATAACATCTTGGAGTCAACATACATCATCGTTTGCATCATCTCTCGAGGCCATACTCCATCCGATTAATCATGCATGATGCCAAATAAGTCATGTGTTGAACTCAACGCACTTAGCAAAGTGTCTCGCATGAGTCACCCACTCAA
>SNQJ01S0007012.1:36978-49248 GCA_010110895.2 Picea sitchensis | reverse complement strand
GTATTAACACATGGCACTAGATGGCTTTGATGACCTCTCACAAAATATGTTAAGGCTTCCCTGTGGATGAAAGGATTATTATCAGTTTTGGTTTTGATATTGCATTAAACATGGAATTAATTGGTTTAAATGATCTTAATAAGGGATAATAATGGAGCTCTTTTGAATAAAAGAACTATACTTGAGTTCTAATGTTATGTATTATTAGGACAAGGGAGGGGTGGTCTTGACCCTTGCTACTATGGTTATGTGCCTTGTTTGAATGTTATGTTCCTAGCACATTGTTATTTTGAAGAAGTTTGACATTACCAAGGGTGGCACACTATGTAAAGTGATATGGCAATGGATATGTGGCTGATTAATTGTTTAGTGCTATGGTGAATTGGATTGGATCGTACCTTGAATTGAATGAGGTTGGAAGGGAGAAGAGACATGAATTTACTGCACGTCACTCAAACTCCCCTCGAGCCTCTCACCCTAGTCATTCTTGCATTTTGGTTTTGGTTCTGGTAGTTGTTGCTGCTCCACATTGTTCGGTCGTGAAGGAGGGATACAATCTAGTTTTCTTCCTCACGCAGGCTTTTCCATGTATGGGTTTCTCACTCTTCCATCCATGACGGTTACTCTTCCCTTCGAATCAACTTTTGACTCAGGATTGCTCATGGTCTGTGTGATTCTTAAGATGTTATGAGATATTTGAACTGTGTATTGGTGTTTGTGTCTGTGGTTTCTTATGGTGATTATATTGGACTATTGGCACTTTAAAAAAAATAAATGGTTATGCTCTCCTTGATGTGTGTAGTCTTTGCATGGGTTTATTAATAAAAATAGCAGTGAAGCCTGCTCGATCATGGCTTGGGTTTTGGGTCTGACATCTCTATTGAAATTGAGTATCGTTGCTTGCAAAATATCTGAGTTTTGTGTGTATCCTACTTATGTATTGTCATAACAGGTATCTGTGTTCAAGTTTACCCACTCCATGCTCATTTATGTGGCTAGTGTACACTCTTTATTTCGACCCTATGGGTTGCAATGTGAACTGATGAAAGATTAAAGTAACTTGTTCCTTTTCTGGATAAAACTACGCACAGTTAAGTTGCTTACTTATGTCCTCACTGACACAGTTTCCTAGAAAGCATTGCATAGTATGAGTTTAACATCACCCAGAAGTTGATAGAAGCATTATGGATGCTTGCTGGATGGGCATGGGTTTGTGCTTGGACACTCATATTACAATGTTGATTAAGAGATTAGCTTCATTGGGTTTCCTGTTGGAATTGACAGTCTATTGTTTTGGTAACCCTTACAGCCGAGAGCATGATTTTACATTATTGTTATGTGGTAAATCGTGATAGGGCATGAGATGTCTGCACTTTTCCAAGACTTAATCCTCTGACTGAACCACCTTATCTTACCCTCCAGTTGTTGTTTTTAAACCCTAAATATTAGATTGATATCATTTTACTCTAGTCAATGGTTGATGGAGCATTGTGCGTTCTTAGTTACTTGGGCACGATTTGGTTGCATTCCTCGTTTGGAAATTTTGGAATAAGTCTGTACCTAATTGTTTATGTGAATCTTGGGCTTGAAGTATTGCATGTTATTTGGTTCAAATGTTATGTTGACTGTATTTAAAATACACCTGTGTGTGAATTGATTAGGGCCCGATAAAGAGTTATAACTCCGAGTTTGATTGCGTTGAACAATGTTTAAAATATAGACATAAGTGGTGGTAAATATTGTGGATATTCTTGTTGGTTTTAAAAGGATTTAGCATTGGATTTATGTATGATTGTGGCTTAAAGGTTATTGTGGTTGCTCATATGATTTAAATACTGTTTGTTATGACTGTTATATAAAGATTATATGGATACAAAGGATGCTGTAATTATTTATGGGCATATAGATTATTGTTTGGAAGCCAACAAGCAATTTGTAAAGGAAGTAATAGTTTAAATTATGGTTTTGAAAAAGTGAATACTGTTAAACTTTGAAGGTCTGAACAAAGATATGTTTTGATTTATTTTCATTTGAACAGTATCCATATTATTTCCCTGTCATTCTACCACTTTTCGCTCATTACATTCCCCTCATAATTCCAATTTCATTATGGCATCCCTATTCTGTGAAATAAATTAAAAATAAATTCAGTGTAAAAGAGACAAAGGATAACACAACAAGGATTGGTGTCTGATTTTTTGGTATTTTATTACACATTTAAATTGTTTAATTAATTTTTGAACAGTATTCGTGTATTAATCCCCTATCATTATACCACTTTTCTCTAATTACACTCACTCCATATGTCCCATGAACCCTATCATCCCTTGTTGACTTGGCGATTATTAAATGGTTTGTTATGGATGGATTTGCATGTATCTCGTGCCAATTTCTGAGCCAATTTTTGATTCATTCAAACATAGTGTTATGTATGGTTTATTAATGGCTTAGTTACTAATGAACTACTGCTACAGGATGAGTTTCTTCAGTAGGGGAAACCATGGAATAAATAACAGAGGCAGGGGAAATTGGAACTGAGGGCCTAGAAGGTCTAAATTTTCCATTCATTTTGATGTTGATCCCCAAGAATTGAACCAATTGTTCCAAACTAGGTTCTTTAACTATATTCGATATGGAATAGTACACCCTCGGCCATAAAGACTTCCTTTCCAGCCATAGAACATCCCTATCATTCTCGTTCCTCCACATGTGTCCTTGCAACCAAAAGTCCCTGCAAATGATGGATGACAAGAGATTTGCAACCCAACTATATCTCACCATCGTGGTTGGCCCAATATGTCATTGCCTCTCCCACCACTTGTCAACCCCAATGTGCATATTTCCTATGATGATTCTCCTGTTCAATCTCCTCATGCTAGTAAAAGACTAAAAACTGATATTCCCTCTATGCAAGATAAAGGCAAAGCAACTTCCTCCCCTTCTTATCCCTCAGATGATTCCTCAAAATCCATGTCTTCTTGCATGCATTTGAAGGATGATTGTTCCCATGTAATCAATGAAATACAACCTCAAGGTTCAAATCAACCACATGCTATTTCCGGGAAATCAAAGGGGGACAACAGTGGAAAAAAAAAATTCCTCCCAGAGTGGCAAGTATGGATTTTAGATTGTGTTTTTTATGTTTTGATTTGATGAATACAGTGTTAATGGTTTTCATAAAGTTTGGACAACACACTCTGTTTTGGATAATGTGGATTATGTGGATATTTATATATTTTTGGATATGATTTAAATTATTTCTAATATTTAAATATTGAATTTGGAAGGTATCTAAGGGAGACACAAGGGTCACATGTGTTAAAATGATTATCCATTTGTGTTATATTTTATGAATTGAAAAGAAGAAAAGACGGGAGTCACAATGGGTCCCACCTACCTAGTTATTATTAATTAAAGACCCTTAACTGTTATTATTATTATTTATTTCTCCCAAACTAAATTAGTTAAGTCAAACTAACTTAACTAAAGAAATTAGTTGAAATACTTAAACTTATTTGGAAAGAATAAAATATGAATGAGAAGAAGAAACAAGGGGAGAATAGAAGGAGAAAGCAAGACTAAGGTTTATTGTTTTGATTTCATGAGATAGTTTCAATTTTCATTCATTCTTAAGGTTATTCAAAGCCTAATTCTCTTTTTTACAATAGGTTCTTATTGTAGAAAGCAAGGTTCAAAACTGAACCAAAATATTTAGATGCTTGTTTTAGAGGTGTTGATCCATCCTTGATAGTCTGTGTATTCTTGTATGTTTGTGGATTAAGTTTCATAGCTGATAAAATATATTTTATAGAGTCAAATTGGCAGCAATTTGTGGCAAGTTGATCCAGATTATGAATTTTAATTTTACTTTATTGTCATAGTCTTTTTGTATGATGTTCATCGGGGATCTCTAAATCAGACTTTGGTCCATGCCCTCACAGGGTTTTTGTAAAGAGAAAAACACTTTTGATATCTCAAAATGAAATAAATCAGATTGTTATTTTGTCTCATATGTGTGTATTTATGACTTGGTTATTTTTTTTCTTTTTGATCTCCATATTTAATTTATGTAATCAATGTATAATTTAGAAACTTATATAAATTTTATTTTTTATTGCAACATTCTTTTCATTAATAAATCAACCTAAACCCTTGTAATTAATACTTGCAGATTGGGAAAATATTTTCGAGTCTATAAAACCCTGGGTGATATTCCTGACTATCTTGTCCTAGCCAGGAAAGATTCGAAAATAATGAGTAAGTTAATTCATACATTTTCCTCAACAAAGTGTACTAGTCAAATTGATGGTAACTAGGAGTTAATCATGGGTATGGTTGTTGCATTAAGAAAATATTAAAAATAAATTAGTTGCAACAAGAGGTTGTGAGTAAAGAGAAAATATTTAAATAATAAAGTATTCAAAGTGGTTGCAAAGATACATTATTTAAATAATAAATTGGTTGCAACAAGAAGTGGCGATTTTACTATTTATGGATAAGTCAAAGTGGTTGCAAGAGAAATTATTTAAATAATAAAGTTAATTGGAACTATATGTGGATAAATTATTAATTTTGGATAATGTAGTTATAAGTGGACAAGTGGTTAGAAGTGGGTTAGCCCAAAAAAGAAAGAAGTTGGGTTAAGTTGATTAGAAGGTAACTCCTTGAGGAAGCTACATGAAAGTATAAATAAGAGAGCAAGCCTCTCCTATTAGCACCTATTGAATATTGTTGAATATCTACTTTGTAAAAGGTTTATTGCGGGTACAAATTGATACATCAAGTTACACAATATTGAGGAAGTGGAAGAGGATTGATGACGAAATTTTTGGAGTTGCATAAATACTGGAAAAAACCCTATTTTCTAATGTGTACACGAGATGATAGTAGAATAGGTAGTGTATGTTGAGGAAAAGGTATGAGGAACCTTACTCAAGCATTTTCAGATCTTGTTGTGCTAAGTAAAGATAGTTAGGAATGTTACTCGGGGTTTATAGCCTTAAAATAAAATAAACAATCACTTAATCCACAGGTATTAAGTACGAGGGATCAAGGCTGATTATATATACATTATATGTAACTGTGAAAAATAAATAAACTAAGCAAAAATTAAATGAGTATGTACATGGATAAGAGACAAGGATAAAAGAAAAATCTGAACCAAATCATCAAAATACACATGTGAGACTGAAATAAAAAATCTAATTTTTAAATTGATTTCATTATGAGATACAAAGCCAAATTCTCTTTACAAACCCTTGCAAGGGTAGGGACCAAAGTCAGATTTAGAAGCCTCCGATGGGTACCATACAAAAAGACTCTAAAAACAAAATAAAACTCAAAAATATTCTTTATCAGTTATAAAATTTAGTTCATAAACAAACAAGAACACACAGATTGCCAAAGATAAATCATACACCTTTAAAGACAAGTTGTTGAAACATATGGTTTAGTTTTGGATCCTTCTGCCTTCAATAAGACCCCGATGTCATCAAGATGGTTAAGCATTTTAGTAAAATTTGAATGAATGAAGAATGGAAGTATCTCACAAGCATATAGAAAACCTTATAGCATAAGTTCTCCTTCTATTCTCTCTTACTCCGTGTTTCTTCATTTCATTGAGCTTTTATTCTTTGCCAATAATTTATGGTAGTTCAACTACCTTTCTTTTGTTAGGATTAATTAACTTTAACTAATTAGTCGAGACAAATAATTAATAATATATAAATAAGGGTCTAATGAAATAATAACTAAATAGGTGGGACCCCTTGTTACTCCAATTTTCATTTCTTTAATAATCACCAAAACATGAAGTATAATACCCCAAACATTTAATTCAAATATCTGCCTTGTAACTCCCATCCTCATATTAATAATCAAATATTTTAATATCAACAAAATAGAACATGATTATATCCCAAAAATAGCATTGTATCTAGGTTGTCCAAAATTCTATCTAAATATGTGTTTATTGTCCAAAATACTGTCAAATTAAAAATACTATCATCAAAAGAAAATAACATCAACATCGTTAAAAACCATATTTGTTGTGAGAGGCATTTTGCCGCTTTTCATTGTTTCCCCCTTTTGATCCCATTTCTGATTTGTCTTGTGCAACTGCCTCCAACTGATGGGAACCTTGTGGGTGGATTGCACTCATGACATGGGAACAATCATCTCTGAGATGAATATGAGAAGACACAAATTCAGAGGAATATTTGGATGATTTGGAGGGATTGGTCACTCCTTTTCTGTTATCTATCTCTGGCTTGGGAACATAAGTTTTTAGCCTTTTTCTTGCATGAGAGGATTGCACTGACGCAACAAACTGATCATCTTGGGCATTTGGATTTATTGGTGGTGGAGGAGGGGGTAATGCAAATGACACAGTAGGCCAACCATGGTGATGGACTATAGGCTGATGAACAATTTCTTGCCAACCATTATTGGTAGGTGGTTCTAGCTGCATATACACATGAGGGGGAACATGGATACCAAAGAAATTTTGACGTGGCTGTAAATGAATCCTCTTAGGTATGGGTTGCAGATTTCTTGGTCGACTAGATTAAAAAAACCAGCTTGGAAAATATGATTTAGTTCTTGTCGATCAACATCAAAATGTATTGAAATTGTGGCCTTCTATTACCTCTTTGCCAATTATTTTCTCTACCTCTATTAGCACCTCTGCCATTGCTTCCTCTTCTAAACAAAATCATCCTAAAGCAATATTCCAATCATGTTATGAAAAACTCTTAAAAATCCATGCATTAATAATCTACCTAAATAAAATCAAAAGGTTGGCTCTATCATTCACAACAAAAGCACATCCAATCCATCCATCAATACTTTGAAACTCAACAAGCAATCACCATTTGAACATGGAATGCTAGGGATATTAGGAATATGGGGGGATTTGTAATGAGTGAAAACTGGTAGCATGGATGAGAAGCAACCAACGAATATTGTTCAAGCAAACACAGAGGTAATCTTCTTACAAAAACAAAAAAATATATCCATATCCAAACTTCCAACACCAGTCATCATCTAGTCCTTCTCCTTTCATGTCAGTCCTTTCTCTTTTAAAATGAAATTCATAATAATAGAACATGGGATTTTTTAACTGTATTTTGGAAGGTGGTGGGAATATAATGATCAGAAAGTGAGATAATGAACGAGAATGAGACGATTACTATTATTCTACATGAAATAATTGAAAATTGACATTGCTATCATTTTCCAAAAAATCTTCTCTGTTAACAACTCAAATCCAAGACACAAAATTTGTTATAGGGTTCAATATAAAACCACAAGAAGTTTCAAGACTGTCAAAATTTACAATTTTTATTTCCCCTTTTTCCTTTTCCATTAGCAGAGAGTTTTATAAGAGACTGTTAACATAGTCATTCGAAACAATTAAAACCTGATTACATTAAGCCATCATGGGAGGTTGTGAAAACAAACATAAATCCATTGACCTTTCACTATACAATACTTATATCGCAACCCCAATACTTGTTGCATAAATAGACTAGGTTTGAAACCCCATGCGAAAATGGTGCTCATTGTTTTCTCAAGATCATATAATCTCAAAATCGACCAAACCCCATAGATAAATAACAAACAAGCCAAGATTTCATGCATATAACCAATCTTTCCCACTGTTGGGTCGACATTATAAAAGGTATCAAAACTAGAGTTCGAATTCACTATTTCCATATATCGAATACAAAACGAAGTCTAGGTAAACATAAAGGTGAAATAATAATAAGGGGTTTGCAAAACAAAAAAATCATCTCTTTGCACAACGAACCTTCCACAAACCTCTCATGGTGGCCGCAAGGAAAATAAGCATGTCTCACATATATTCACAAATAGAGGAATGATAATCTGAAAAAGATGCAAGTCTTCCAAGGATTGGGTAAAAAGATATGACATTATGCAATAATCACCAAAATCCAAATGTTCTTTTATTTCACAGAGGAAACCCTTTGAATTTTAATCACTAGAGACGAGCTAAACCGAAAGTATTTACCAAAATTATTTTCCCACGGTCATAACAAAATAAGCAAAATTCCTTCTGGGTACAATAAAAGACATATTTCAAACATAATGGAATTATGAACATCATTCCCAACTTGAAATGTTTAAACACCAACAAGAATAAAACCCATTTAAATAAAATTAGCACAATCATACATCCATTATAATATTTGGAAATAAAACACACTATGTAAGAAAACTCTAAAATCCAACATCATGATTCTATTTGGAGAAGAGCTACAGTTCATGAATGGAGAGGTAAGAATCAACATACCTGTGAGTAAAATGCCAGAAATCCAAGAAGCACCACTATTCCTTCAAAGGTTGAGAAAAATGGAGGCAGCACCAACCCAAGCAACCAACACAAGCACGCACAAAGTGAAGGTGGCAAGTCGAGGTAGGGTAAGGACGACGTGCAGTAATTGCATGTCCTTTACCACATTAATTATCACCCACCACAGACAAGTATGGAGTGCACCCAAACCACCATAACATTTTCACAAAGCACTTAATTAACCATATGTATCGAATTCGCCACCAAAATATTACTTCCATTTGCCAAATCGAATCGACCTCCCCACATTAATCTCATAAGTATTATAAGTATGTTTAACACTTAACACCAAATTATGTCCCACATTTCTTACTAATGAAGGATTTCCATTTCATAACATATCAATTATCCACAACATATACAAGTATACCATAAGTGCAATACAACATAACTATATGCCAAAATATATGTGTAGCCAAAGCGGCTTGAATTTTCGGGTTTATTCTCAAACTGTAGAATCATTTTTGCAAGGTAGTCATGAGCGCAAATTAGAGGAGCATCGTTCATCATTATTTACATAAAGGGGTCCCACCTATTTAGTATATTATTAAATATATTTAAGTAATAAGGCATTGAAACCCATTTGTAGGGATGGATTCCATGTTGTGTTGCTGGGTGTCAACAACGTACATATGCAAGATGACAATAGAATAGGTAGCATACATACGTGGGATGGAAATATAATAGGGTGAGTACATTTGGGAAAAACCATGAAATATTGAGTTGTTGGAGGAACCAGATACTCAAAATCTAAAGCAACCTCCTAGGAAGGTCCACAGTGATCAGGCCCAACATATCTACCTATAGATTTAAAATGTATGTCATATTCTTATGTGTAGTTGGATGTTGTTGTCTACATGAAATATGGTTATGAGGGTTTGAGGATTTTCCTTAGAGAGGGTATTGGTTGTATGAAACTTATTGTATAAGTCAGATATACAAAGTTAGAGTGTTGGTATATTTGATATTATTCATTGGTATATCTTGTTGGTTGAAGTGTTGAGATATACATAGTAATTATTGGTACATGGTTGAGGGTTTTTTTATTGTGAAGTGATAGTGAAGTTGTTGGTTAGTTTGAGGTAGATATGGTGTAGTACATGGTTGGTACATGTGTGAGTGTTATTAGTATATCTTATGGTACATTGTGAGAGACCTTTGTTAGTGGTCTTGATTAGTACACACTTGAGGCTACATAAATCTGAGGTTTGATGTAAGGGTTTATGGTATTTGGATAATGGATTGTGTGATGTATTGATAAAGGACTTTTGTTGGTTATATTGGTATATTTCTTTGGTATATGGTTGAGATACATGTTGGGACATATAGTTGATGAGTTGGTACATACATGAGGTGTATGGTATGGTGATGTTGGTACATCTTGATGTGTCATAGTTTGAATTGTTGATACATGATTGGTACATGTTTGGTGCATTGTTAGAGGCACTTGCTAGTAGTATTGGTAACACATGATTGGTACATGTTTGGTACATGTTTAGAGGTACTTTCTAGTAGTATTGGTGACACATGATTGGTACATGTTTAGAGGCACTTGCTAGTAGTATTGGTGACACATGATTGGTACATGCTTGGTACATGTTTAGAGGAACTTTTTAGTAGTATTTTTGTCACATGCTATATGGATAGTGTGGCATAGATATATTGATATATTACTAAAAGAAAATCTTAATCTCGGTGATGGTTATGAGGTAGTGTGATGTGCATAGTTGATGCACTTGTAATGGTACAGTTTTATGAGTAATTGATGAACATGGTTGATAGTACAGGTTGGCACATGTTGTAGTTTGATGTGATAGAGGCAAAAAAGGGTTAGAGTTTCAGAAAGGTAAAAACCTTAGCTCTCAGAAGATGTACATAGATTGCAGTATAGAAAGGTCGCATACATACGTGGGCTGCAGTATAGAAAGGGAACATACATACGCGAGCTACAACATAGACAAGTCACGTACATGTTTGTATTTGTTGGTACATGGTGACTAAAGGTACATATTGGTTACATGATAGTGACACAGGTTGGTTACAGGTTGTTGGCACAGTGGTACAAGTTTACAGTGGTATATCTCACAGTGACATGTGGCATTGGTTTGATCATCTATTTGACATTTATATTTCAGGGCAGAAGGATTGGGCAAGGATAGGTGGTTGTAGCCACCTTCCGGTTGTAGCCAGAGAACATAGGGGGTTTTAGCCTCCTTTTGGTTGTATCCAAAGAATTGGGGAATTGGAGCTTCCCTTAGGTTGTAGCCTAAAAATAGGGCGTCAAAGCCTCCTTCCAGTTGCAACTGGAGACTTGGAAGTTGGTGCTTCCTTGAATGTAGTTCTTAAAGACATATAAGAAAATCGTTTTGTGGTTTTCTCACGCATTGGATTTCCACGTAAAATATTGGTGTACTTTGCATTGTGTGGATGTATCTATTATTGTTTATTATGCACTGATGCATGTTAATGTTATATGACGCAATAACATATTAATGATGAAATGATGAAAATTGTTGAATAAGTTAAAGGAATATACATTTTGGTTAAAAGGATTAGTAAGTGGTATAAATTTCTCATTACTGATTCATTCCTCCTCTTAGTAATCCAACAATTGGTATCAAAGTCAGTTCCTTCACGAGACAATTTAACCACTGGAAGGAGATAATGGATTATACTAAGAATGGAGTACCATTGTTTAATGGTCAAAATGATTTAAAGTATGAGATATGGAGCAAAAGTACGAAAGTATTTTTGGAAGAACATGGATATGGTATTTTGAAATTAGTTGTTACATGATATGATAGTTCAAAGAAAGAAAAAACTACAACCAAGAAGGAATTGAAATAGAATAACAAAATTGCAATGGATTATATTTTGGAAGGACTATATGATTTAGTTAAGGACAAAGTGGGTAAATGTTCATAAACGAAAGAGCTTTGGGATAAGTTACATGATATATATTCTTTACCCATCATAGAGTCAAAGAATGCCAAAGAAGATGTAGGTACAAAACATGAAGAAAGATGTTCATAATGTCAAACAGATTCATAAGATGAAGAGTATGTAATCAATAGATGTATGTTGTTTAGATTTAATTGTAAAAAACGCGGACATCTTGAAATGGAATTCCATGAAGGAAATGAGACAAAAAAACTAATTGAAATAGAAGACAATTATGAAGCAGAATTTATTAGTTCTTTATATGACATAAGGAAAGAAAGAGAAGAAAAAAAGTCACTCAATAAAGAATTGATTAAACAAAAGGAAAGTGTTCACATTTTTTAAGAATCCCAAAAGGTCATCGATAACTTAAGAACTCATCTATAAGAAGCCAAAAATATTGTAGAAAATATTGAAGATCAAAAGCAGTATTTGGAAGCTAACATAGTAGCACAGAAGGAAGAAGCAGAAATGAGAGAGAAGATATTGAAAGATCATCTTTAGGAAATAACTAACGATCTAAACCAGCTTGAGGCATAGTTTGGTCAAGAAGAGAAAGGACTTGAAGAAGAAATAATCACATTAAAAATACAACTTGAAGAAGTGAAGAGAACATAAGAATTCATGAAGTCTCAGATGATGAATAAAGAAGAAGATGTTGAAAATCTTGAAGAAGAAGTCGTCACACTAAGAGTCAAAGTCGTCTAGCTCAACAAGAATTTTAAAGAGAAAGAAGAATCCACATCATCAATTGAAGTATCGAAAGGAAAGAATGAAGAGAAGCCAAAGATTTATGCATAATCCATCAAAGGTTCGATGAAGAAAGAAGAATGCAAGCCCGTAAAGAAGAACATTCTAGAAGTGTGAAATACTCAAGAAGAAGACCCTCTATGCTCAAGTTGTTAGAAAAACGGGACCATAGAGAAATAAAATAAAACAAATGCGGAAATAAAACA
>SNQJ01S0007012.1:0-36968 GCA_010110895.2 Picea sitchensis | reverse complement strand
ACCTTTGGAATTTATTTTTCAGTGATCTCATCAAGCACTGTGTATTCTAGTTTTTCTTGTTCATGTTTCTTTCCCTGCAAATGATCTTTGTACATGACCTTCTCATTGAATATGACATCTCTACTCCTAATGATTTTTTTATTTTCATAATCCCATAAGTGATAACCAAAATCATTAACATTGTATCCAAGAAAGGTACACTCTTTGGATTTTTCCTAAAGCTTTGTTATATTTTCTTTATCAATATGGACAAATGATTCACAACCGAAAGTCTTCAAAAAAGAATAATTTACCTTTTTACCTGTCTATTCCTCCTCTCGAATTATACCATCCAAATAACTTGAAGGTCCTCTTTTTATTAAGTAAACAACAATATCTACAACATTTTCCCAAAACTATAAGGGAAAACCAACATGCAATATCATACTCCTTGCATGCTACATGATTGTCCTATTCATCCTTTCTGACACACCATTTTCTTGTGGTGTTGTTGGAACTGTCTTCTCTCTACGAATCACATGGTATGAACAATAATCATCAAACTCCTTGCTGAAATATTCACCTCCATTATCTAATCTGAGACACTTTAACCTTTTTCCTGTCTCATTCTCAACCAAAGCTTTCCATTTCTTAAAAGTACCAAAAACATCGGATTTTTGTCGAATGCAATAAGCCCAAGTTTTTCTAGTTGCATCATCAATAAAAGTAACATAATAATGAGAGCCACCAAGAGATGATACATGATCTGGTCCCCATACATATGTATGCACAAGCTCTAACCTTTCACTCTTCTTTTCTTTTCTGACTCTAAGAAATCTCACTCTCTTTTGTTTTCCATAAACACAATGCTCACAGAAATTCAAATCAATTTGTTTAAGATCTGAAAACAAATTTCTTTTGTGAAGTATTTGCATCCCCTTATCACTCATGTTTCCAAGCCTATGATGCCACAATGTTTTATCCACTCATGTAGAAGCTAAAGAGATATAAGAGTCAATATTACCAGTACATAAATACAATGTACCTACCTTCTCTCCTTTTTCTATCACAAATAATCCTTTGGTGACCTTCTACACCTTATCTGTAAATATGGATATACAACCTTCACTTTCCAACTGTCATGTTGAAATTAGATTTTTCCTTATATCTGGAACATGTCTTACCACTTTCAACAACCATTGGTTTCCATTACTTTGCTTTATTTTTACCTTTCCCATTCCAACAATTTTGCATGGTGCATCATCACCCAAATGAACCTATCCAAAATCACCTTGAACATAATCTAGAAAATGTTTCCTATGGGGTGTGGAATGAAATGAAGCCCCTGAATATACTACCCAACACTCAGAAATATTATCTATAGAAAGAATCAAAGAATCTTGTAACACATCACCTGTTACATTTGTGTCCTTATTTTTCTCATGTTGTCCATCTCTTTGTTTCTTTGGAGCTATGCAGTCTTTCTTCTGATGTCCTTTCTTCCCACAATTCCATCACTCTATCTTTCCAAATCTGGATTTGGATCTGCCCTTCCTAGAATTCCCACAGTTTCTTGAGCCCTTTCCTCTATCCTTTTGTCTTCCCCTGTTCTCCATGTTCAATGCATTACCTGATGTCTCACCTGTGCTTTTCTATCACATTTCCTTGCTAAGGATAACACCAACAACATCATCAAATTTTAAAGTATTTGAACCAGAAATAGAGTTACTTACAGGCATGACCAAGCCATTCCATCTTTTTGGTAATGAGAACAATATTAGAAGAGCCCTGACCTCATCATAAAATTCCACTTTTACAAAACTTAGTTGATTAGTAACCGTATTAAATTCATTTAAATGATATTCAATAGACCCACCTTTTGACATCTCCATATTAAATAATCTCTTCATTAGAAATACCTTATTGGACACCAAGGGCTTTTCATATAGTTTAGCGAATGTGTCCATTAGCTCCTTAGTTTCCTTTTCTTTCAAAATATTGAAAGTCACCAACGCTGCCAGGCTCAGTCGTATCGTTCCTAGTGTCTTTCTGTCAAGAACCTCCCATTCGTCTTCCTTCATGACCATCATCTTCTTTGTTATTCCACCTAATGGTAGGAATAGATCCTTCTAATATAAATAATATTTCATATGCATCTTCCATAACTGGTAGTTTTGGCTGTTAAATTTCTCGACCATAAACTTTCCATATTCCGCCATTGCTCCCACTCAAACTAGGAACCCTCTTTTCCTGTGAGTTACCTTTCTCTCTGATACCAGTTGTTATAAAAACAAGATCGAAGAGAAATAAAATAAAATAAATGCGTAAATAAAACACAGAAGATACATAATACAATAGAGACAGATATATGTGGTTCACCTAGTGTGGGCTATGTCCACCAGAGAAATTGTCAGGTCCTTCCTTTATTATTATCCAACAAATGAAGGGATACAACCTACAATACACCCACTGTAACTTCCTCTTCTTTCTCTCATAGTCTCCTCACTCAGAATATAATATTTGCAATGATACATAGCTGCAACACATTTCCCTCATAAAATAGGGTTTCCTCCTAGGGAAAAAAAACCCTAACATAACTTCTACCGTCAGATCTACGACCTTATAATGAATGGTCCATATTTACTATGAAATTAAAATATAAATTTACAAGGTAATTTTTCCTTCGGGGGATTCTCCTCGAAACTCCCATCGGGGAACGTTATCCCCTAAACCCTTTCCAAGGGCCCTCTTTCCCTCGAACCCCCCAGCCAAGGGGTTGGACCCCCTGGACCCCGTAGGGTGGGTAACCCCCCTACACTCCCCCGCGTGGATGAGTGTACATTCTTTTGGGGTGTAAAGTCTTCATGGGGTATAAACACGGCTGAAAAAAATAACTCTAAATCAAGAAGATAATTAGGCTCCACAACCAACACAAGCCACAAAGAATCTTCAATCATGATCATAATCAGTCAAGACATGAATTCAAAAGGACTACACCACAAAGAAGATCATTCACTCACAAGGATGCAAATTTATTTTATGGTCATTTTTTTTTATTGTAATAACTTTGGACATAATGTTGCAAATTGCAAGGATTATGAAATAAATGTTCAAGAAAGAAATGATTATGTGGCCCCAAAAAATATTGAATGCTACAAATACCACAACTATGGTCATATAGCCTGAAATTGTAGAAGTGTAACAGTGTCATCCATGAAGAAAGAAATATATATTAGATACAACAAGATTTGGAAAAGAAAAGAACAAGAAAAAGAGAAGGTAAAGAAGGACCAGGTCCCAAAGATAACAATATTGGCAATAGCACGAAATAAAGACAAATCTACAAAGAAAAAGGAAGATGTCAGATACAAAAAGGTTTGGAAAATAAATAAAAGAAAAGAAGCACATATGAATAAAGAACGGGTTTAAGAGATTGTAATTCAAGTATTGTAGTGCAAAATGAATCCACGGAAAGAAAGAAAGAAGTCAGAGTTCAAAAATATGCCGAGCCTACCAACGAAGATGATGTTGACTCTGCATTCGAGTAGACACTTTTCTGAGCCATCTGGCTTGGAGACTCCCAAAAAATATGTATGGTGAATAGGGGGATTCTAGATAGTAGCTCTACAGATCATAGATTTATCTTTCGAGCAATTTGAAGTATGTTTGATAGAAAAAGTACAAAATGACAGATTGATCAATTGGAAAACCAGTGTTTGCACACACGTATAGGTTGGCAATTACACATGAAGAAGTATATGGTTGTATTTTGAAAGTGGTATCATTAGTAAATGTTGTTCTAGACATGCATATTTTGGTATGTAGATAGAGAATATCAGTGGACACATTTGATGATCATTTGTAGCCGAGAAGACTTCATAATAGTACATTGATAGATGGGTCAACATTGTGGATAGTTGAGTAGCAAATTTTTGGACAGTGTGGATAGAGATGGATTCATGAGATGCTTAGAAATGGCTTAACAATTGGAATCAGTTGAAACCAGTTGATCACAGAAAGACAAGCAATGAAAGGCACAACATAGCAGGTAAAGAGGAATCGTCAACATAAGCGATATCATCAGAAGTATATTGCTGAAAAATATGGGTCACATGGACACAGATGGATTTTTAAGAACACTTAGTAGGCTTGGAAAAGATATATGACAGTGGATGAGAGCATGGATTCATAGATTGGATTCACATATGTTTTCAGAGAGTGGTTCAGAAAATGGTTTAGAGATAAAGCAACATTATCATAATGGATGATAATGATATAGGAATATTTGAATGCTTGTTCTTGAATGATTTGCACATATGTCAGTTGATTACACAAGGAAGCACCAATGGACAATAAATACAAAAGGTAGCATGTACAAGAAGACCTATATTTTTCTACATGACATCTTGTAGAGAAGTTAAAGGGAGAGATTCTTCAGATGCATGGAGAGAGAGTTAGATGTTTGAAGAGAGAACAGAGGCATGATTTCAGGGGGAGAAATGGTCAGAGGGGGAGCTTGAGTGATATGACTTCAGTATTGCATTAGAGTGATACCCTTTTTCAAAAGGGAAGATTTTATTCAGATGAAGGGAGAGAGAGTAATCAAAGGCTTAGAAACACAGAGAAAGATCAAAGGCATTTAGACATGGGGAGAATCCCCAAGAAGAGTTTAGTCATGGGGGAGAAGCCCCAAAGGGAGATACCCTTTTCCATTGATGTCAAAGGGGTAGAGATAGAAACATTAATGAGGAGTATGAGAATGAATGTTATCATGAATAAGTGTTGCCATCAATGTTGGTGTTTTCATCGATGCCAAAGGGGGAAATTGTCATATAGTTGGCTTAGGTTGATGGACAATTGATTTGGATTGATTGGTTTTCATTGATGTCAACCCTTGGAGAGTGATATTCTAAATTGATTTCAACCCTTAGTAATTGATGTCAACCCTTGGAGAATTTCGATAGCGAATTATGGTAGCAAAAAGGTATGGGTAAGGGACTTGAGTTTGTTTGAGGTATAAAAGCATGAAGATCAGTAAATATGCAGGTAATACTATTGTATATGGATAGTACATGTCATTCCATTTCCGGTGATATGTGGAATATCACATAACTACTCACAGTTAGAGAGTTATGACCATGTGAAGTTGGAAAACGCTCATGAGTTATCTGGAAGCCCTTAGAAGGTCAAAGAAGTCAATTATTCTAGAAGCTCCTAGAAGAAGTGTACTAGTCAAATTGATGGTAACTAGGAGTTAATCATGGGTATGGTTGTTGCATTAAGAAAATATTAAAAATAAATTAGTTGCAACAAGAGGTTGTGAGTAAAGAGAAATTATTTAAATAATAAAGTAGTCAAAGTGGTTGCAAAGAGAAATTATTTAAATAATAAAGTAGTTGCAACAATAAGTGGTGAGTTTACTATTTATGGATAAGTCAAAGTGGTTGCAAGAGAAATTATTTAAATAATAAATTTAGTTGAAACTAGATGTGGATAACTTACTATTTGTGGATAAGGTAGTTATAAGTGGACAAGTGGTTAGAAGTGGGTTAGCCCCAAAAAGAAGGATGTTGGGTTAAGTTGATTAGAAGGTAACCCCTTGAGGAAGCTACATGAAAGTATAAATAAGAGAGCAAGCCTCTCCTATTAGCACCTATTGAATATTGTTGAATATCTATTTTGTAAAAGGTTTATTGTGGGTACACATTGATACATCAAGTTCACAATATTGAGGAAGTGAAAGAGGATTGAAGACGAAAGTTTTGGAGTTGCAAAAATACTGGAAAAAAAAAAACCTATTTTCTAAGGTGTATGCAGGATGATAGTAGATTAGGTAGCGTACATACACGGGTTGACAGTAGAATGGGTAGAGTATGTATGCGGGATGACAGTATAATAGGGTGCATACATTTGGGAAAATCCATTAAAGCTTTAGTTGCTGAAGGAACCAGATACCCAGAGTCTAAAGCAAGTTTCCAGGAAGGTCCACAATGATCTAGTACAACAGATCTACCTAAGTACATAAGTACAATGCTAGTATATTTGATATTATTCATTGGTATATATTTTTGGTTCAAGTTTCGAGATATAGATAGTAATTCTTTGTACATGGTTGAGGGTTTTTTATTGTTAAGTGCTAGCGAAGTTGTTGGTTATTTTGAGGAAGATTTGGTGTAGTACATGGTTGGTACATGTGTGGTGAGTGTTATTAGTATATCTTATGGTACATTTTGAGAGACTTTTGTTAGTGTTATTGATATATTATTGGTACACACTTGATGTTACATAACTGTGAGGTTTGGCACATGGTTTGATGTAAGGGTTTATGGTATTTGGATCATGGATTGCATGATTTATTTATAGAGGACTTTTGTTGGTTATATTGGTATATGTCTTTGGTATATGGTTGAGATACATGATGGTATGGTGATGTTGGTACATCTTGATGAGCCAAAGTTTGACTTTTTCATACATGATTGGTACATGTTTGGTGCATTGTTAGGGGCACTTGCTAGTAGTATTGGTGACACATGATTGGTACATGTTTAGAGGCACTTTCTAGTGGTATTGGTGACACATGATTGGTACATGCTTGGCACATGTTTAGAGGCACTTGATAGTACTATTGTTGACACATGTTATATGGATGGTGTGGCATAGATATATTGATATATTAGTAAAATCACATCTTGATCTTGGTGATGGTTATGAGGTATTGTGATGTGCATAGTTGATGCTCTTGTAATGGTACAAATTGTGTGAGTGATTGATGTACATGGTTGATAGTACAGGTTGATTGGTACGGGTTGACACAGGTTGCAGGTTGATGTGATAGAGTCAGAAAAGGGCCAGAGTTTCAGAAAGGTAAAAACCTTAGCTCTCAGAAGGTGTATGCAGACTGCAGTATAGAAAGGTCGCATACATATGTGAGCTTCAGTATAGAAAGGGAACATACATACTCTATCTGCAAAACAAATAGGTTGCATACCTACAGGTATTTTTTGGTATAGGATGAGTACATGTACAGGTTGGTTACATGACAATGACATAGGTTGGTTACATGTTGTTGGCACAAATTGGTACATATTTACAGTGGTATATCTCACGGTGACAGTTTGGCAGTGATTTCATCATCTATTTGACATTTATATTTCAAGGAAACATGATGAGGCAAGGATAGGTGGTTGTAGCCACCTTCTGGTTGTAGCCAGATAACATAGGGGGTTGTAGACTCCTTCTGGTTGTAGCCAGATAATTGGATAGTTGGAGCTTCCCTCAGGTTGTAGCTTGAAATAGGGGGTCATAGACTCCTTATAGTTGCAAGTAGAGAATTGGAAGTTGGTGCTTCCTTGAATGTAATTCTTAAAGACATATAATAAAATCTTTTTGTGGTTTTTTCTCGCATTAGGTTTCCATGTAAAATACGGGTATATTGTGCATTGTGTGGATGTGTCTATTATTTTTTATTATGCACTGATGGATGTTAATGTTCTATGATGCAATAACATATTAATGATGAAATGATGAACATTTCTGAATAAGTTAAAGGAATATACATTGTGGTTAAAAGGATTAATAAGTGGTATAAATTGTTCATTACTGATTCACCCCCCCTCTCAGTAATACAACATAACCTTTGACAGAATTATTCCAGAAATCCATACTATAACCAATAAATAAACCATATATGCTAATTGTAGAAACAAATCAAGACAAGTAGAGTGTTCCATATCCAAGGGTAGCACACAAGAGAGAGTCTACATATCCACATAACAAGTACCATACACAACTGCAACAGTTGCAATTGCAGCAACTGCAACTACACTACTCTCTCAAATTTGTGCTAGATAATAACAAGAATATTACCATGAGTATCACCAAGAGAATCATCAAGAATATCACTTAATAGCGCTATAGAGATACCAAGACCAAGATATGACCATACACCCTTATTCCTCCTTGCAGTTGCAACTGCAACTCTCCACGAGACTTGCACTCTAATTGGGTGTACAAATGAGCTTAAACATCCTCTATTTATATTAATATGTCCAATGACTTTTCTGTCTAGGCCGACCTAACTTTTTGGTAATTATATTTTATGTTTATCTTTTTCCTATGTAGCCGACTTGTCTTTCTAGAAGAAAATATTCTAATATTATTTATTCTGCTAGGCCAACTTGTCTTTTAGGGTTTTCACACATATGTTTAGAGTTTCCCTTACTTCCGAAATATTTCATTCTAGTCAAAGGTTACACGTGGAGATTAATACCTCTCATAGCTACCATAACATCAACAATATAGACACTAAGAAGTTTAATAAGCTCAACTTGATAAAATGTGACTTTAGGTAAAATGTGTTTATTTAGTGTTCTTTTGTAATTATCTAATCTGACGATCATGATTATGTTCTAGACATAAATTGATTTGAAATTTCATCTTCTCCTCAATAATAATGACACTTGATGTGTGGCTTAACCCTTGATTGGTTCATGATCTCTATTTAAAGAGCATGGAAGGTCAATTATTGATGATCAATTGTGAGAGTCTCATATGTAAACTATTTTATTTTTGAATTAATATATTGCCTCAAGTGGAGACATTGGCTAGGATCATGGATTGTTTCCCTCTTTGAGGGTTTTAGCCACATTTACACTAGTGTACTAATATTTAATACATTTGTCTAAGTGGTTTCCTTAAGGTGTTTGACTTGTGTGGATATGCCTTGTTTATTAAATACATGAAAATCCAAAGATTATAGTAAGTAATAGAGATACAAGTTTCACTAGTAATTTTTTTATCAACATATTTTCTTCATTGGGGACTCAACTAGCACATGATTCATCCTATCACCCACAATTAAAGGGGAAAAATAAGGTTGTGAATAACTAATTTAAAGGCCTAATTTTCATTAAATAAACAACCACAATGGATCAAGTGGTTACCCTTAGTAGAATGGTGGTAACATACGACTTTCCACACCTCAATAAAAATGTCTCCCTTTATGGCACTCTATGAGTATCAACCCTTATCAATCACAACACCATTGAGATGGAAACCCAAGGTTCAATCGGTGGAGGAACACATCCAACAACAACAAGAGCTACTACCTTTGTTGAAGGACAACTTGTTCCTGGCACGAAACTTAATGAAACAACAAGCAGGTCAACATCACAACGAAAGACAATTCAAGGTAGGGGATTGGGTATTCCTAACACTACAACCTTACAAACAAATATCTTTCAAACAATGAAAGGACAATAAATTAGCATCCAAGTACTATGGTCCTTATAAAGTATTGTAGCAAATAGGTAGTATCCCTTACAAATTGGAGTTATACTCATCTTCAAAGATACATTCGATCTTCTATGTTTCATGTGTAAAATGGGTAATTGGAAATAAATTTCTAATATAGACTATTTTACTATAACTTAATGAAGGAAAATTCAAGCATTTGATTGCATAATAAAGTTTCCAAGAAAGAAATACCTAAAGCTAAAGGACACCCATGGCCAAATGTAAAGAATTTTTTAATCTCTTGTATAGAGTTTAATTTACACCGGGCTTATGATATGTCACAAGGTTTAAGATAGTTGACTAGGGTCAGTTTGAGATATTTGACCTGGAGTAGAAATTACTTAAAGCCAATGGATCACAATGTCCACTTAATCTAATAATTATTAACTCATTCCATGTTTTCTTCAATCTTTGAGCATATGAGTTGATTTCCAAAGTATTTTGATTACCACTTGTGTAAAAAAATAAAGGGTGTTACTACAAAATTAGAAATTAATATCAATAATAAATTAATTAAATTATTAAAAAAACATTATTTATTGATTACTTTGGTATTCTGATGAGTGGGTGAGAATTTAATGAAGCTAAATTATTATGGTTTCATATTGTTAGTCATAATTAAGACGTTGAATTGAGAACCAAGAATTGAAGAAATAATTTAATTAATTAGTTAGTTGTGTTAACTTAAATTTATTTGTTTTTAAATACATTTATTAAATAAAAATAATAAATAAATATTGAAAGGTTAGATTTACAAGTAGTTATTTTATATGGAATCAACATTGACTTAAATATGCAAAGGAAACACATTCTTTCAATTGGATCAACTCATAGTTATAATAGTAGTTAGTAATATCAAGGGACTTTATTGCATTTGAATTTATGACCTAAGATCTCCCCATTAGCAACATGCCTTGTGTATATGGTTCAATTAATAAAACTAACTCTTGTGACTTTTCATTTGATAACTCTACTAATGCAATAAATAAAATCAAAGGAAATTAATAACTTTCCTCTAGGTTGTTAAGAAATAATAAATTTCTTTAGGTTATTAGTCCTTACCTGAAGGAAACAAGGACTATTGTAAATGGCTTGTAATTTTTGCAATACCCTTGCATGCAAATCAAGGTGTTTAACCCAAAGTTTTAGCCTCATATTCCATCGAACACTTTATCTTGACATGTCAAATACTTACAACACTTTTTTTAACCAATCAAAAACTTTGAAGTTTTATTTGGCCTCTTCCCAAGGAAAAGACAAATTATCTTATTGCTTTCCTAATGTTTGAGTTTAGAAAGTATCTAAATACTTAATATACCAAACATGAGGTTGACTAATGTTATTGATTCTATATAAATATTTTGGTAGGATTAGTTGTTAGGAAATAATTACACCGAATAACATTATTGTTTTTTGTTTTACATGGCTATCACTCTTGAGTTGACAACTTGTCACACATTGTTGGTGTCTAGTTGTTCACACACTGCCCATGTGTTGCATCACCAAGATGAAGATGGCCATATCCCTTCACTATCAATAGCTCACCCTTTACAACACTTTTGATTTCATAAGTGTGTGCTTCCTCTTCTCACCATGAGATATGCAGGTCTATTCTTTGCAACTAGACATTTCAAGGTGGAGGTCCATGAAGGTAAGGCCTTTTTATCAAAAGGGCACTTTGCAATTTTTCCTGCATTTTTTTGTAAGTTAGTTAATCTTGAAACATGTTTTACCATGTGGCAGTTAATAATGAAAAATAGTTGGAAAACCACCACTATCACACCTTTGTTTTTGTCTATGAATTATTCTCTCATCCTGAGACAGAGCTTGATCATATCCTTATTAACTTTAGAATCTGATTGCATGGATTTTGTCCTAATCAATACTATCAAAAATTTGAAACTTTTCTAATATTTCTACAAAGATTGCAAGTTTAAATTCTGAAATAACAAGTTGTAAAAAGATAAATTTACATAGTAAAAAAACAGTTACAAGAACAAGTGTTAGTGAAGCTTTGTTTGTGTTCAAATTGTAGCTCATTCATATCGTTGAGTGGAACTGATTCCAGAAAATTGACAAAAATGCGAAGGTCTGAAGGCTTTTCTACCCCTA
This sequence comes from Picea sitchensis, assembly GCA_010110895.2. Lineage (NCBI taxonomy): Eukaryota > Viridiplantae > Streptophyta > Pinopsida > Pinales > Pinaceae > Picea > Picea sitchensis. Next base: position 25,583 of record SNQJ01S0007012.1, on the reverse strand, counting down.
TGATCCCCATGTAAGAAAAGTAGGTGTGCTCATTTAACCATAGAAAATATAACAATATTGTCACCCAACCATAGGCCGAAGCCACCCTAGAGCACCTTAACCTTGACAGAGAATAATTCTGGAAGAAAACCCTAGGCCTAATAACCAATCAACGTAGTGTACCTCTCTCTAGAGCTAGCACACAAGGCAAAAAGTCCAAACCATAACCAAGAGAAATTCCAAGCCTAAAACCGAAAATACTAGTTGCAGTAGCTACAACTGCAGTTACTCTCCAAACTTGCACACTTACTAAATTTCTACAGTTGCGAGCTGTGTGTGTTCAAATGAGCTTTGGAATATTGTATTTATACTGCTCTTCCTTAGCTGTATGGGCCGACCTCTCTTTCTAGAGGCTAAAAACTCAATATTAATTATTTTCTTTAGCTAACTTGTCTTCTAGTGTTATGTCCAATATGTTGAGTTGTGAAAAAGGTATAAATATCCTCCTTATTCTCTTGATTTATGATATAATCTTAATTAACTTTTCTGTTAATTATGAATAATTAGGATAGAAAATGATTAAAATGTATTCTAGAAATATTATTGAGTAATGTTAGATAAATTATGATATTTGGTAGAAATTATTTGATTTTAGTGTAGGAATGGATAAATATTTTCAAACCCAAGATAGTTAAGGAGATTTTGAAGATATGAATATTGTTGAAGGTTGAAGACATGAGGTGCAAAGTAGTTTTTGAGAAAGATCGATTCCCTATTTTGTAAACTTTATAAATAGTAAAAGAAATACTGAGGATCTTTCAATTCTTAGGATAGCCTAATTTAACCATATCATTGTAATATATAGGGGGTAATGAATCCTGAAAGAAAAATATAAAAAAAGAATTTTATCCAAGCATTCAGAACTCAGAATTACTCTGCGCAGACAATATTTTGTAAATGTTGTACCAGCTATGGAATTAATAGAAGTTTTTGGCGTTCTCACCATTCTTTCATACTGAGTTTCTAGTAGCAGTGCATCTGAGAACCGAGGGCCCAGTCTAAAGGAGTTACTATCTCAATCTGTAATTGTATCAATTTGATTTTTGTTCTGTGATTTAAATCTCTTTTGCAATCGTTAAAATGAATGCGTGAATGTGTTAATGATTTTATGTTGTTTGCTTACAAAAGATAGATGCATCTTTTGAATGTTAATGATTGTTGTTCCAGTTTACATTGTTGTAGTTTACTGCTTGACAGTTCCTCTTATTTTCATACGCATTGTCCCTTTCGCTTAAATTAGCATTTGTTGTTCCTTTCGATTAGATTATATTTGATGTTCCTTTCGATTAGACTACAATTGTTGTTCCTTTTGATTAGATTATATTTGTTGTTCCTTTTCACAGATATAATAATTCGTCATTTCTTTTCCAACAAGTTGATTAATAGTTGATGGATTAGTTCTGCAACTATTTTCCTAGATTAGATTATTGCTTCTTAGTAGGTGAATTCAACAAATTAGTTAATTCCTTTAATTCACAACATGTTATAGATTATATTTCAATTATGTCATAGATCTTAGCTTCAAAGTTTTAAGGAATGTGCGAGGAACTTGATTGTTGCTAAACTCATATTTGATTTAACTACACGATTTAAGCCTCTACAACTATCTGCATAGACTTTGCTAATATTATTGAAATAAAATACGAATCCTCGGGTTGATAAATTAATGTTAAACTAAGGTTGTTTTTAGGACATCTTTAGAGACCAACATTTTGGCATCGTTGCCGGGGAGAGTGTCAAAGATAACATAGGTTGTGTCTCTGGAGAATGAGGTATTGAAGACGAAAGGTAAGAACCTACAAAGGAAACAAGTAAAATGCTTGTGCTAACGCCTACCTCCAGCTGATGTATAGAGGTCACTTAGGTACTTAGAATTTTATGTGAAGTGTGCATGACTAAGAAGTAAGAACCTGAAAAACCAAAACTCCCACCAAAAACTACAAAATCCCAGAGCCTGATGGCCCCTGGAAGAAGCACTTTCATAGACGAAATCATCCAAAAAGTTGAATCTCAAGATTCGGTTGGACCCAAAAGAGGTTCTACCTGAATCCCCCAGGCAAAAAATTCACCAATTGCATCCCATGCTGATATTCATAGCAAAACTGAAGGGACTGAACAAAGCTTTCAAAATCCAGATCTTCCACCTCTCATCCCTTTAGACGAGGGAAACTCTTGTAATATGGAGGAAGGAGAAGGGGAGACCAGCGGGGTTGCTATGGAAAACCCATCACCACCACCTAATCCTGGATCTCCTGTGATAGGAGAAGCTATTCCTGAAATCCCAAATAGAGGTAGTGTGATTAAATCCCCTAGGGGATTGAGTAATCAATCACCCTGAATAGAACACCCAGGCCAAGAAATTCATGAAGATTATTGGCATATTTTTTATCAAATGGCACAACCAAATCAACCACGAACCCAGACCTCTACTTTGGAGTACCCGATAGTTGACTCGGTTTCTAATGCCCCCATGAAAGCAATCCCATTACAAAATCTGCCATCCTTTCATGGATTAATTTTATAAGACCTTGATGTATTCCTATTTGAATTTGATGTCCTATGTAGGGATATCAGTACACCTCTAAACCTCAAAAACTGAATTTGTTCCCCTCTATCTTGAAAGGAGCAACTTTACGCCAGTTTATGGGATTAGGAGGGGGAACTATAAACTCATGGGATGAAATGAAAGAAGCCTTCTTAACGCAATATCAGGATTATTGTAGAACCAGAGACCTAAATGATGAAATTTTTCAAATGACTGCAAAGGAAAATGAGACATTAGAAGAATATGTTGAAATATTTCAATATAATCTGCAAAGATCTCCTTATGACACATTACCAGGTGAGGTATGTTGATTAAGGTTGGTTGTCATTGATGTCAACCCTTGAAGAAATCCCTGTAGCACAAAGGTTTGGGTAATGGACCCAATATTGTTTGATTTAAATATGACTCATTATTGTTTTGTCATTTTTTATAAGAAGTAAATATGGATGAACTCCAAAGTGGTCCCCTTATGGTGAAATCCCTCACGGGAGATGCTTTACGGAGTAAGAGAACCCACGCTTAATTGTGGAATAATGAGATGAAGGATAGTGAATTTTTCAGGGAAACTATCCTATATGGATAGTGCTTGTCATTCCATTTTTTGTGGTATGTAGAACGTCACATAACTCCTCACGGTTAGAGAGTTATGACCATGTGAAGTTGGAGAACCCAGGTTCAGGTAATGGACCCAAGTTTGTTTGATGGATAACGATATGATTTTTTCTATATTTGAAGTTAATAATATTCTATATGGATAGTACATGTCATTCCATTTATGGTGGTATGTGGAATGTCACCCAACTCCTCACAGTTTGAGAGTTATGGCCTTACGAAGTTGGAGGATCCTCATATGTCATCTAGAAGCCCCAAAAGGTCAAAGTAGTCAAAGTGATTTAAGAGATTTTAAAAGGTAAATAATAAAGTGAAGTGATGAATGTATTATAATTCAAAGTGAATACAAAATAAATTATTTTAATAATAAATTTAATGGAGAAATTAGAAGTGGGTTAACCCTAAAATAAGGAAAGTGGGCCAAGTGACCTAGGAGATGTTTTTAAGCTACTTGGAGAGTATAAATAAGAGGCAATGCTCTCTCATTTTAATTACACTTGAGAATATTGAATATATATAGGTGTCTTAGGTAACCAAGGATATATAAGCCGAATTTTTGAGGGAAGTTGAAGAAAAGAAGGCCGAAATGCAAGGAAGGATAAATTCTTTTGATGGTGCTTTCTAAGGTATGCTATTTACAGGTCATATCACCATTTTTTCTATAACTTTTTTTGTATAATGATTCAGACTGTGAAATTTCTTTTCCATTGACAAAACATACCCAAGTATCCATGGTAAACAATTTATCTTGTGGGTCATTTTATTTTGGGAGTTACACTTCGTGGAAAATAGGGTTTGTGGCTAGTCCTGAAACTAGTCAAAATCAGGTGTTTCGGGTAAAAACGTCATAAATTCTTCATAACATATCCAAATTCAGTGAGACCAAATGTTTTGGTTAGGGTACAGTCTGCAGTATGTTGTGCAATAGTTTCAGATCATTCAATAAACATTTCTTGTGGGGCACGCTCTACAAGGTTGCTCTCTAGAATAAGCCAGAATTAAGCAAGGTATGCCATTTTTGCTATAACTCCTTTTCTGAGAGGTTCCAAGTAGCAAAAACTGGAGGAATTACATAAAAAACACTAAAGAAAATTGTGTATCAGTTTCATATCTTTATACATTACAGGTTCAAAGTTATGATTACTTCAAGTTAGGGTTGTGTTGGCAGCCAATTCACATTTTTCTACTGTCCTTATAAGCTGCCTACACCAGTGTTTTGCAAACCTTAATTTTTTGTCGCAATTCTCAAATAAAATGACACTTTTATTTTTTTCATTATTTTCACACTTACCTTCGTTCTTGTTTTCACGACTGCAAGCGTGAAAACTTGGTTTTCGAAGTTGCATTAAAATCGTCACTGAATTTTCGTTATCTTGTCGATATGCCCATTGCGTTTACATTTTACTTATCATTATACAGTTGGCAAGACCTTTTGATCTGTACTCATTTGACATTCTTTGATTGATTATGTAATTTCATTTCATAAGTGATTGAGTTTGTGATGCATTGGTGATTGGATTTACATGTTATTTGATCAATTCACTTGGCACATTGGTTATATAAAAAAATCATTGGTGTTATGGTTAAACCCTTGGTATGAATCGTTTTATACAACACATGTCACATAGTCAAACCCTTGGTATTGGTTTCAATTCATTTGTTTGATTTTAAAACTATGGTATAACTATTGCTCGTGCGAATGATTAATCCACTTACCATTGATTTCATTGGTCGAGCGAATGGCATAATTGTTAACCTATACAATAGTGGGTTGAATAGTTATTTACACCGGTGGTTGTACTGTAGATATGATTGTCGTGCATGTATGAACTAGCTCCACCACCTTCGCACGATATGTCATTAATGTTTACCCTTATCCCTGTTTCACCCTTGCTATTTTCGAGTAAGCCTGTGAGCATTCTGCTCCTGCGTATGCTATGAGTCAAACCCTGGCTCGTTCACATCGCTCATCGTGTGCTCCTCTATATGGAACCAATGGTGCGAATTGAGACGAATGGTAGTCAAGCTCTGTTACTCTTTGATAACGCCCGTAAGGATTTACAAGATAATGGTTGGCTCACGTTTATACAAAGGTTCGAGGGTTTCAATCTGTTTGTTGCACAACAATTCTCCCTTACCTTTGATGGGTGTAGGGATAAAGTAGGTGACATTCAGCTTGAGCTGAATGAAGAGTTCATTAGCTCTACCATAGGATTAGCAGCCACGGGCCAGCGATGGTTTAAAAACTCTAAAGTTGATGAGGTTCCATGGCCATTACTGTTCGTATCACGAAAGGTCACATCATGTGACAAAGGTATGCCTATTTCCATGCTTAAACCTAGGTGGCACGATTTTTTGATAGTGGTTAAACAATTTGTGACCTACGAGGGTCGGTATGGATTGGTTTTTCTTTATCACCTTCGACTGTTAATGAATTTCATGGGTTATCCATTGAACATGCCATTTTATTTCCAGTGTAGTCTTTACAAAATGGCTAAGAGGTTCAAACGCGAGAAGGCTGACAGCAGCCTGTTTCACCATGGCTTGATTAGACTCATCGTCGTTCATCATTTAAACCTCCACAGAGATAATTGGCAAGCTTTTCTGTCTAGAAATGGATTTGTTGATTCAGAGTCTGTCCAAATCGACAAGTTTGTGCTCAGTGAGACTAAGGTCGGGCCACCCGTTCCTTTTCATGCCCTTCTACCCTCTCCCAAACCCTCGGTCTGCCCTGATATCAACCTACCCGACATCATAATAGACAAGGTTGAGGCTGTAAAAAATACTGTGAGCAAGAAAGTCAAGGGTAACCCTATTGTCGATAGAAAACGTAAAAAGAATGCTCGATTGATATCGAGACTTGCCCGGAATAAACCTAAACCAAACGCTGATCAAAATCCCATAGTCCTCAGCGAAGACTCGGACTCTGATATCGAGCGCTTCCTGGCTAGTGAGTACCCTTATTCCCATGGTCTGTGCTCTGAGCCACCCTATGAATTTGTTTCTAATTTACCCCCTTGCCTAAAGAACAATCCTAGCTACCCAGGGATCAAGCTACCTAATGAAACCCTCGGTGATCTAAACAAACCATCGACTATCATTTCGAAGCCCGAACAGACATCATGTAACCAATGTAATGTGTGGTTGGAGCGCTACTATACCGATGTTCCCTTATTACAGTCGAAAATCAAATCTTTAGAGAACCAAGTCATAGTGTTGTCGAGAGAAAGGGACAGACTTCAAGCTAATGACAAGAAGAAGAAAACCACTGGTTCGATCGTTTTTAGGAATGTCGAGTTGGCGACAGCCTTCATCAATTCCAAACTATCATGACCAAGTCGTTTCTATTATCCAGGTATGAATTTCAATATCAATTTCATTTTATGAATTGCTTGAATTAATATAATGAATTGGTTTCTGAGTTTCGATAAGTCTGTTTATTATTCGAAATGACTCTATCATAGTTTGATTATCAAAAACAGTTATGTTGTGGATCATGTACAGTAGGTTCATTTTACTAAAATTAAATGTACATATGATTTGGTTATGTGATTTGTCGTGCCCAGTTTAGTACAAGCAACTCATCGATTTTGATTCGGTTTGGTGTTAAGAACCAAACATCAATATAGCATAGAAAAACCTCAGGAAAAGTACTCAACGCCTTGAAAAAGAGATAATTTCAGATAATAAGCCTCTTCGAGGGGGAAACCTCCTTTTACCCCTCTACTATAGTTTGATTATCAAAAAAGTTAAGGTTGTGGATCCCTGCATGTGTAGGGTTCTATTCTATACTAAAATTAAAATATGATTTTGGTTAAGGTGGATTTGTCGCGGCTCCAGCTTTTAGTACACAACTCATCACTTTGATTCGGTTTATTCGTTTTGGTGAATCAATTTATGTTTGATAGTCGACGGTATGATTTTAATTGGCTCGCTTTCTCCTAATAAACTCAAAACGACTACGTTCCCTGCATTGAATCTAGTAACTCGACTGGATTTTAATTGTCTCAACCCCATATGAAGATTCCAGCCTTCTATAATCGTGGACTTGTATTGATTCATAATGGTTGTAACAAACACAAACCGCTCTCTGACTATTTTGATTTGATTGATGCATGTCTTGAGTCTACACGATTGCCTATTTTGAGTTAGATTCTGATATCGAAGTAGATTTTATCTATTGGTTTTGATTTTCAAAAATGATTTGTCTCCTATTGAATTGCATGAAAAACTCGGCTGGTAGTTCGTTTTGAAATGAATTCAAGCAATGATTTCGTTGAATGTCAATCCATTTGTCCACTCAAATTGGCAATAAAATGATGCTGGACGTAGTCCTACGTGATCCCGCTATATCAACCGAATAATTCTAATATGATTTCATCGGTGACACCCTACATACCCGCTTTTATTCGATTCTCACAATAGTATGGATCGCTTGGTCTATGCTTAACATAGTGATACCAATTCTGAGGAAACATCTTACTTGGATTTCGCTTGGATCATGGATTTGTTAATTTACTCGGAGTAAATAATAAACTGCTGGTTTTGATGTCAATTGTCCAATGAAACCATTTCATTGTTTGTTGACTTATCCAATAATGACTGCTAACCCGAATTGGTGATAACGACTAAACAGAAAGGTAATCCATCTTTGCTAAGGATTTGGTTGAATTACTCTACATTCTTCTTCTTAGTTTCTAGTTCAATTTGTATACATGTTAATTTGAATGATGTTTCTTTGAAGCAATCAAATATTTTCAATGGTTTGAATATATTTTCTCTAAGATCTTCGAATTGATTTTTAAAACGACAAGCTTGATTTAGGACTTAATCAAGTAAGATTCAGTAGCTGGGTCTCAGAAATTAAGTATTTTGTTAATTTCATTAATAAATATCCTCTTAATATTGTCTATTCTTGTCCCTGTTCAGGTACATACGAATTGCAAAGATCAAATGGGCATGTCATGACAGCCTTAGGAGGATATTTGTGTGATATAGTTTTTCTTTTAGGTTGTTAGTTTAATCAGACTTTGGGATATTTTCCCATATTTGTGTAAAAAGTTTTGATAACTTCCATAGGGATGTTTTACCCCTCGTAGGATGGTCTTAAATACTTGTCATTTTTTGTACAACATCATCATCCCTCACTTGTGGGAGAACCAAACTAATGGATTTAAGGACTTACACCGGGAGATGAAAGGATGTCTTGTAACAAATTTCTCACAATATATCAAACTTTTATTCATGCCTATGTGCTATCACAGTAGCTGATTATATAGGACCACTTTAGCTTTATCATAATCTATCATAGGATGATATGATTTGACTAATGTGTTATCCATACTCTGACCTCTTTCTATTATTTAAAAGTACAACAATTACTTTGTTTCAGCTAATGAATCACATATTTCTCTTCTGCATTAATTGGAATCATTTTGTATATGATCTTTGCATACGAGATTATCTAACTGAAGATCATAAATCATAAAGTTGCTTGTAAATTTTACAGTCTTGTTTGTCCCTGTGAATTATATTTGAAGAGCACAAACAAGCTTCTCAGCCGATTCAGAAGTCATGGATAACTGTATGGTTTCTCCCTCCAATTAGCTAAGACAATCATCATATACATGACAAACCTGGAGCGTTTCTTCTGGTCAGTTTGTTATTTAGTATTGAATAGTTAATTTGTTAGTATAGTATAAGTAGTTTAGTTAGATATATGTATAGTTTAGACTCGTAGAGTTAGAGATATTATTTTAGTTGCTTAGTTTAGTTAGTTTTATGTTATTTCTGCTTTCATAAAATTATAAAAAATCAAAAAAACAATAGTCTCACTGCCTTAGGACAGATTACAAATGAGTTTTCAGGTTTCTCATTCAAATCAGAATTTTGTAAATGTTGTACATTTGTAAATTAATTTGACTCTATTAGTAATAAACACGGATTTTATGGAATTATAGTTGTGTAGTATTAGATAGTAGATTGTATATATAATATAGATTTAGTTTATTAGTTTGTTTTGAATTGTTTATTTTCATTTAGATTAGTGAATTTAGAGAGTAGTTTTCTTTTTTGTTTTCTTAGGGACCTTAGATCGTCTAACTGAGCCGCTAAACCCATCAGAGTGGTTTATCCCTAAAACGGCTTGGGTTATTTAGGACAACCCCCGACTGGATCCACTCTCCCGCCTGATCTGGACGGTCATTTACCACACAACAAGTTGTTGACCAATCCAAACTAGGCATGTGGAGACTAAAGAAAAGTTTGGATGAAAGTGTTGGGCCCTTTGTTAAAGTTAAGGAAGGTTTTGCAGGTGAATGTGACTATATAAACTATGTCTATTACATATCTACAAATTAGATTTGGATGATGAAATTGATGAGGGTTTCGCCGAGGTGCACATGTTGAGTACATGGATACATAGCACAATGCTGATGAGTTGGCACACATGAGGTGTATATGATGATGTTGGCATATTGATGAGTCATAGGTGATGAGTAGTTGACACATGATTGGTACATACTTGGTACAAGGTTGATGCACTTGTTTATGGTACACGTTGATTACAAGCTGTTTGTCGTGTTGGTGTACAGTTTGATGCACTTGTTTATGGTACAAAGCTGATTGTATACAAGTCGAGGTACATGTTGATGCATGGTTCAAATTTATATTGGTACAGGTTTACAATGGTATATCCACAAATGATAGTGTGAAAGTGGTTCCACTATTCTACTTCTACTCTTTAGGTGGCGTAATTGGGCAAGGACATGTGTTTGTAGCCACCTTCTGTTTGTATTCGGAGAACATAGGGGTTGTAGCCTCCTTTGGTTGTAGCTAGAGAATTGGGGAGTTGGAGCCTCCCCTGCCAGCCCCGAGAAACCAGGGGTTGGGAGCCCCTCCAGCCAGCTGAAACAAAGGAATTTGGTGCTCCAAGAAGGTGCAATTCTCAACACATACAAGAAAAATCATTTAGTGGTTTTCCCGACGTGGCTCTGTTTACAAAACACTCCGTGTACTCATGTATGTTTGTGATTTTTTTATTTCTTACTGGTCATTATTGATAATAATTCTACATTGATATAACATTTGAAGAAAAGGATTAGAATTATGTTATTACCGATTCAACCCCCTCTCTTTAATCCAAAAAGGTACTCAAATCCACCTTGATAAAAAGAATTTTAATGGACTAATGGGTAGGTCAATCAATTCTAATGGGAAAAGGTGATATTTACCAAGAAATCCTATGATAACATTGTCCAATTGTACATCAGGTTCTCGAATGCCAGGAGTACATAGACTAGATCAGATACGATTCCCCACCGTAAATAGCAACATTTAGTGGGGTGTCACCGGAGTCGGTTGGTAATCAAGAGAATTTAAAACCTACATTCTAAGTACTGATCACACAATTGGATGTCTGGCAAGCAAAATCGTAAACAAGCTGGAAGAAGAAATGTAGAATTCCTACTACATTTTACCACTCCATGCAAAAAACATGTATCCACGAATGCCCTTGATGTGGTTCAATCGCGACCATCTGGTGGCTAAATATCTTGGCAACAGAAATTTCCATCACTCCCATAATCAAATTCCATCTTTAGAGAAGAAAGGGAAACATAATCATTATACATGATGGATCAACGTCGCCAATGACAGGCCTGTCCCCCAGGTACATAACGTGATCCCTCTTCTTTCTTTTTGATGTGATACCGCTAGAAGAAATTGGAACATGGCAGGGCCACCATTTCTAACCCCACCGGTGGTAGTCCCAAAGAATATCCCAATGTACCTGCCAAATCAATCACGTGAATCCCACTGGCCAAATCAATCACAGGTAAACCCCACTTGGCCAAACCCACAATACTCACCCCATCTTGGAAAACCAAGTATTAACCCCTATCCTTAACAGTTGTCCAACACAGCTGCCCAAAACACCAATTAGAACCAAAATTGCCAGCGCCCCATGGGAATTACCAATCAACCCATGGGATGACCCCTCAAACTCAATCCACATTACAAGCTCCACTCCAAATCCACCCCTGAACCCCCAACCACAATTGCACCCTCAATTACCAGCTCAAGCCCACCCAAATCCCAATAGTAGACCAACTCAGCTTGTGCAGATTATTGAGAATTTCGATGGGGAAATCAACTCTGTAGGGTGCAATGAACTCCGGTTGAGGTTGGGTGCATAATTTCTCTTGAAGAGAGCAATGTTCACCAAGAGTAGGAGTATGAAAATAATGTACAACCATCAATAACACCTTCGACTGTGTTAATAACAGAAGAAACATAGTTGTGAAGGGAAACACAATCATAAAACAAACCTCATGAGGCTAACTTCCTCCTCCTCCCGTTCTTCAGTAAGATCATGATGAAAACCAAATATTTGCATCATACACTTTGACATTGTAGGGGAACTAAGGAATCTATACGTTAATATCCCACTCCTGCATGCTCTGCAAGACATCCCAATTCATGCAAAGACAACAAGGGAATTCATGTGGGAAGAACTCGGCCAAGAAAGTTAAAAAAATTCATCATCAATTGTGAACGTGGTAGGTGCCTTGTCCGACCTCATTCTAGGAAGACATGAATTGGTCAAATATGCAGACCTAGGGAATCATGTAGTAATAGTTCAGATAGAAGGTTGTTCGTTTCCAAATACACTAGGTGGATCAGTGCGCTTTACTAATATCTTGACCATCGAGACTTGCAACACCATGGGTTTCACTTCCTTTGAACCAACTCCAATTATGTTACAATTGGTTGATCGGTCAGTGGTTAAACCAATTGACAAATTATAGGATATAGAAATTTCAATAGAGTCTTTGGAATATCCAGCTGATTTCCTCATTATCAACCCAAGAAGGGACTCATGGATAATCCATTTAAATACTTAGGAAGACCGGATCGCAACAACAGATGCATACATGGGATGTCGTGATCAACATGACTATTTCTAGAGGAGGTGCCACAAAGAATATCATCTACAACTCCTCTAGCTAAACCGATCCGATCCATTATACATCAACACTGGTTCCAACCAGACATCCAGAAAAGGATCTACAATCCTCTCTCACACTCGAATAAGCTCTAGGAATCAAGAACCAACTAGAAGATGATGTGATTCAACAACTTCATTAATATCCCAAAATGGCCGAAGTAACCCTCACATGCCAAATAAAGCAAAATATGTGTTATAAAACGAAGCATCGTGGAGATCCATCGAAGAACACGGGAACAAATGCATCCCCACCACCGCTATCCAAAATAAGTCTACTTGGAGATTGCAGTGAGGTTCTTTTGAATATTAATGTTGATTTAAATGAGAAACAACAACAAAATTGATCTGTGACTTTCTAGTGGTATCAATGAGCTTTTGCTTGGGAATATTCTGAGATGAAGGGCATTGATCCACAACTCTTGACACATCATATTTATATTGAGAAATATGCTTGACCCATCCAACAACCCCAAAGAAGATTGAATCCTCACCTCAAGGACGTTGTTAAAGAAGACTTACAAAAACTCTTTGGATGTAGATTTCATATATCCTATTTTAGATAGTCGGTGTGGGTTTCTCCACTAGTAATTGTTCCTAAGTAGCACGGAAGTGGAGAATCAGGTAGACCATGTGAGCAAATCAACAAAGTATCAAGGACCATTTTCCCCTACCTTTAATTCATAAGGTCATTGATACTTTAGTAGGGAAGAATGTTTTCTCCTTCCTAGATGGTTTTAGTGGCTAAAAACAGATCCAGATCACCCCAGAAGATCAAGATAAAAATACATTCACATGTCCCTATGTACCCCTTTGCATATAGAGTGTTTCCCTTTGGATTATGTAATGCTCCAACAACATTCTAGAGGGACATTCTAAGAATATTTTCTGATCTGATTAATGAAGGGCTTGAAGTTTACATGGATGATTTCACCCCTTATGGAAATGACTTCGACCAAGATCTAAGCAATCTGGAGAAGGTACCGGAATGATGCATTGATACCAGGCTATGTTTGGAGAATGAAAAAATGTCATATGATGATGAAATAAGGTGTGGTATTAGGGAATTATATTTATGTATATGGAATTAGGGTAGACTCAGCAAAAATAGTGGTAATCCTTAATATGCCTACAACCACAAACACAAAATGAGGGGTAACGTGAGTTTCCCTTGGTGCTTCAACATACCATCATCGCAGATTCAAGGAAAAATTGCAAGAACTGGCCGACCTTTAAATTCTTTTAATGTGTAATGAAAATTTCTGCTGGTCTGGTAAAATGTGATGTGGCATTCTCGTGGACTTCTAAATAGTTGATTTCGGCTTTCAGCAATCAGTGTTGAGGGGTCCAAATTGGAAAATACCATTCCCCATCTCCATAGATGCACCGACATCTCCATAGGTAATCGGCCCTTGGACAGAAGAAGACAAGAAACTTTATGTTATTTATTTTATTAGCAAAAACCTCACTCCATATTAACTTAATTATACAGTAATGTAAAAAATACACTTTGTCGCTATACATGTTATTATTAATAAATCATTTCACTATATAAAAGGTTATCCAAATTATTTTATATAATCGACCATTCTAATTAATATTAAATATATAGCCATCAAACCTTTCACTAATGGGTAAGTGGGTTAATTTTGGTTATTTTTATTGCAAGAATTTGACATCACCATTAAGGATCGACTCGAAAGAGATAATCTTGTTGTAGGTGACTCTCTCTGCCTTATGTATCAAAACGGATGATTCTTTGACATTTGAAGACCAATTTCCATACGAACATATGTTCGTTTTCATTACTAAGCCACCTTGATATGCTGATGTGGAAAATTATCTGGCAGTTGGGAAACTACCATCACACCTATCATCAAGATAAAGGAAACTAATCATTCAACGCAATTCATGGTTCACCTAGATTGGTGGATATTTATTACACATAGTGGATGACTTCCAGATCTGAAGATGTGTAAGATATGACAAAATTTATGATGTATTTAAGGTAGGTCATGATGATCCCTGTGGTGGACATTTTGCAAATTGCGTGGATCAAGTATATGATTTTACAGATGGGCCATTATTGGCCCTCACATTCAAAGATGAAAATAAATATGTCTAGACCTACCTATAACCGGCTGTGCTGATGGGTCTAATTCTCAAAGCAGCCGATGAAATGCCCCCAAGTAAGCACAAGTGGTCGCAGTAACCTTTTAGAGATGGGTAACTAGAATTTGTTGGCAACTTTCAATCCAAAATCAAACCGGAAGGCCTATATACCTACAAATAATTACATGACTAAATGGGTGGAGGCAGAAGCCCTGTCAGAATGTACAGAGGGAAGCAAATCAAATTCTCTTTCAAATTATTTTGCACGCCATGGATTAATTTAGGGAAGTAATCAATAACGGAGGGTCCTAATTTACAACCCATAGAATCACCACCCAATCAATGCTTTTATCATGGTATTAACACAGAAGTTACTTCCCATACCAAACAATGTGCAAACTAGAAAGTAGAAAGTACCAATAGGTATTGAGGTATTGACAAAAAAAGTTTCAAAAGGCCGTCAAAATTGGGCAGTCGAGTTTCCAAATGCCTTATGGGCTTATCATACAACGTGGTGTAACACCACTGGCTATTCCCCTTATCATTTATTCTATGTAAAATAAATCCCATCTTCCCATTGAGTTTGAGATCAAGACCCTAAAGATGGCTCCAAGAAATTGGGTTAGATCTTACATAGTCACATAAACAATGCCTACAATAGCTCAATGAGTTAGATGAAGAACGCATGTCCGCTCTGCATCACACAACCATTATTCAATAATAGAGAGCTTAATGGGTATGATAAACATATCAAGAAGAAATATTTTTAGAAAGGTGATTGGGCTTCATGATTCCAAATTTCAGGATTTTCCGAGAAAATTACAAACACAGTGGTTGGGACCATATGAAATCAATGAAGTTCTCAATAATGGAACTCACAATTTTGCTACCATTGATGGGTATGGTTCTCCTTTCTCTGTAAATGGACATCGACTATGACTTTACCATCATCCAACAAAAGAATCCTTTCGCCAAGAAGTAAGTAAGGACCCCACTATTCAAATTTTAGTCAAGGTTGGGAAGGTAACCCAATAAGTTCAACTTCATAAATGATGCTTTTTATCACCATAATCGCATATTACATTTAGATATAGATTTCTTTGCCATACTTGATTGAGTTTAGTTTCTATTTTTCTAGGAAATTCACTTGGGAGAATAAGAACTAGAAAAGATGACTGCAATGAATATAATTAGCACTCTTTTCTGTTCCTTGCCCCTATCTCACTCTATAAAAATCATCAAATATAAACCTTGTTTTCACAAAATAGGAATATGTCATGTTCCGCAGCAAAAATCAGGGAACTATAATAAAGACCGACACTCACCGCATCTTCATCCAGTACTTTTATTATTGGATAAACCTACCCATAAATATTGAATGAATTTAGTTGATGACCAATCAATCCTAGATTCACTAAAATGAAAATGTCCTCATGGAGTTTCTTACAATCACTCTAATTAGATGGTCGTACCCTTTGTTGTCATCCAGCTTGAAACAGTAACAATTGCCATTCCCTTGTGCTTGTTGTTCCTTTTCGCTTGCTTGCTGCTCCTTTCGAATGGAACAAATGTTGTTCCCTTTATGCATTAAATTGTCATGCATTTGTAGTAATCCATTTTATGTTCTTATGTTACAAATGATGCTCCCTTTATAAGTACCTATTGTTCCTTTTTTTGATAGCGCTTATCCATTCGAAGGAACAATTGTTGTTCCTTCATTATTTTGTTGTTCCTTTTTCTCAAAGTCACGATTCTTTTCTCATGAACAAGCATACCATTATTACGTCAGTCACTCCTATGAGTATGACCTTCACCAATTCATTTTCATCAGCACTAGTTATGATTTATCCTTTTGTGTGGATCATTCAACATACCTTAGCAAACTATTTTTGGATTAATTTCTCTGAATCATCTTAAAAATTGTTCACAATTCATCAACCACCATAATTTGTTTCTTTCCCCTATATATCCACATATACTTGAATGAAAATTGATTCCATATCATAATAAGGAATCTTAAACACATTCTTACTTGGCATTCTTACACTTCTTACGCCATCCCTCACTCTTAAGGAGTAGATGAGCCTCCCTTGATAGAGCCTTAGAAAAAAAAGAAAAACACTCATCAAAATAAAAATAAAAATAAATTCCACAAAGGATAGGGGGTCTCATCATGATCCAACCTACCATGATCATCAGATAATAACATAAGTGGCATTCCCACTATGGCTACCACACCAGGGCAATGGACTTTGGCATTTTTTTTCCGTCAAAGGACAAGAGGTCTCATCACGAGCCTACTTGTTCACTTAGATTACGATCTAGTGAGTGGAATTATCATCATCTGGATACCAAACCAGGATAATGATATTCTTGGAAAAGACAATATGATGCAGGAGCATCTCTCCACATCAGCCAGCCAACCACGTCAGCGGTTTCAAATCGCATGCTGAAGAGAGGCGCAGCCCTCGTTTTCAAATTGATTTTGAATGAATGTAATTAAATGTTGTAGGCTATTGAGCCGTGAGGCCGTGCTTTGCACAGGCTTAGAAGTAGGTAGGCATTAAATGTTGAAGGCTGAGATCTAGATCCAGATTGTGGACTAGACAGCCCATTCAATGTAATTGAATAGGGTAGGTGAGGTTGGAGGGAAGCGCTCTAAGATCCCCCTCATGTAAAATATCTTGGAATGGTATCTCATTTTTGGAAGGAGAGAGAGAGAGAGCAGAAGAGAAAGAGTTGAGACTCTGTTAAAGTCTGTGCTCAAGAACACCTTGTAAAAATAGACATTTTCCATTAATACAAAACAACATTTTTTCTTGCATATATTTATGTATTGAATGAATGTCTTTTGAGTGTTCATGCCTTTGTTTTCTATTTATGTTGTAGATGTATGTTGCAGGTTTTCATTTGTAGGGAGTTGTTTGATTTTCAAGCTTGAGAGGTTCTTTGTGGTTTCATGCCAGGCGGGCGTGACAGAGTACTGCGGACTCTGAATACCAGTGCAGAGAAGCACTTCTGAACTCTGCGGATTCAGACAAAGACATGCCAGGCAGGCACAGAAGCTAAAATCATTGATTCAGGGAAGACCTTGGAGGCTGTTGAATGCCTTAGCAGGCAAGGTTGTGGAGAAGAACACAGTTGCAGACAGAAACTCTCTTTGAGTTATGTAAAGCTCTGCCAAGTGGGCATTGAGCCAGTGCAAGGAGTGCACAGGAGAAGAACTTTGTTGTGAGTTTAGAAGAAGACAGAAGCTCTGAGGAGTTATGTACAACTCTTCCAGGAGGGCATTGATTTAGTGTGCAGACATGCACAGGAAGAGGACTCTATTGNAACAATCAGGTTGCTTGAGTGAAGGATAGCTAGGAGGGAATCAGTTTCTCCATCTGAAGGAGAAAGGGAAAAAGGATCAAATTCCTTAAGAGTTTGAGTCTAAAAACAAATCAGAGGAGATAACACCTTTGTGTGTGTGAAGACTCTGCATAGGCGCAAAAGTCGCAGAATCCTTTTGAGGATTTGAAAGGATAAGCTCAGGAGGAGTAGAGTCTTTGAGAACGCAGGCGAGACCCAAGGTGAAGAGCTCGCAGGGAAAAGAAACAAAGGTCGATGCCTTTGAACATCTGGAATTATTCCAGGTCCGGGAAGAAAGCACCAAAGCTCAGGAGGAGCACGACTGTCGCCAGATTCAGTCGAAGTGATGCAGGAGCATCGCCAACTCATCAAGCGAGCCAACGCGGAAGCAGAAGACAGTTGGAAGGCGTCCAACACAAATTTTTGAAAACACCTTGAAACTGTTGTGTGGACATTAATGAGGAGATTTAATGAGGCGCACTTTATGTATTGTAATGGACCTTGAGCGGATAGTTCTCGTCCTTTAGTAGATAACCGACATTTAATATAGTTAATGCAGGTAGATAGGATTTTAATTCATAGATTAGACAGTTTTAGAGCACAAGAGGGAAATGGGATATAGACACCCTCATTGTGCATTTGTAAGGGAGAGAATTAAGGAGCATTCAGGAAGAAGAGAAAACAGAGAATTGTGTAGAGAACACCCATGTACTGATATTTGAATTAATAGAAGAAGATTGGTTCAAATTCATGGTTTTGTGTCGTTCTCTGTGTACTAATGATTATGCTCATTTGATGTTTGATTCCTATTATAAATTTTCTTTTATATGCTCTGTATGTGATTTCATGTTGAGTTTGGAATCTGAAAGGAAGAAGGAATGAGTTTCAATTGTTTCTCTAATTGAGCCAGAGAATTCCTACAAGGAGTGCAGTCGAAGAGTCTGCAAGGAGTGCGTTGACAGAGGGTTCAATTAGAGATAACTTTGATTCTCGTTCACCCAAAAGTGAATTGGGTTATAAGAGCCGTGCAAGGAGTGCGTAGGCTGGATAAAAGTCTCAGGGGTGTGAACCTGAGTGAGATATTGACAGACTGTTGCTGTAGGTGTGCGCAGAGTCAAGTGATCTCAACACTTTGACGTTGTTAAAGGGTTTCCGCAAAGAGTGTGTGCAAGACGTTTCCGAAGGACCAGAAGGTTGTGGAAAAAGATCAGGAAGGATAGGCCTTCAAATTCGTTGAAGGGAAGTGCAGGAAAGCTGAGACTTGAAGGTTAACATAATCATCGCAGGGTTGCACGCAGGGGGAACAAGTTCCACAGAAGGAACACAGTCATTTCGCAGAATCATTGAAGGAGGAGCGGAAGGTCAGTATTCTCCGAAGAGAATTCGCGACATCCCGTGAGGCGTCATATCTCATGGAGGTGCAAGGGAGATACGACATCATTTTCTCTGTAAGTATAAAGCTCAGGAGGGGCAGAGCGTTGATCAAAATCATCCAGGACCATTAGATCTACATGTATATCGTGTATCGGGGTTTCGTAGATAGAACCTCCAAACCATTGTAAAGAGGATTGTGAAATCGTGAAATGCAATATCCCGACAGATCATAACCGTCCATCAGTGGGGACATGTGTCATAAGGCCTGACGAAGTCGGGGTTCGGAGTATCGGGAGTTTCGAGGACAGGGTATTCTTGCAGCTTGGAATCGCGACCCGCGATATTTTGACGGTGACGTAAACAGTGTGGGACCGTAGGAGTTAGTGGAAGACAGGTGGCACACTGTATCGGAGTTCAGGGAAAGTCAAGTCCTGAACATTTTGACATCAGGATTCACAATCCCACGAAGTCCGATATCCCGATAGAAGTGACGGGAAGTGGAAAAGTCAACTCGCACGTGTGCGTCGTAGTTTCGGCGTATTGGGCATCGGGAGTTGGTAAGACGAGTGCTTGGTATCGCGAGTGCCGAATTCCCGACAGGAGAAACTCTAATAGAGATTTGCAAGGTCAGCATTGACTTGCATCAGGGTTTGGAGTTTTGAAAATCCAAAACCACGCGACCACAAGACTCGCGAAACGGCGAAGTCCGATTTCCCGATCGTTAGGGGAGATCTTTCGGAGAACTGTTGTGGGTGTGGAAAATTATCGGTGGGGAATTAGAAGAACGGTTTTAGTTCTTCGGGCCGAAAGGAAGAGAAGATCCTGTGTGCATGCGTGAACCTTCCGACCTGCGGGTGGTGGAGGGGCCGCGTTGCCATCACGAAGAGATCTGGACCGTTGAAGATTTCACGTCTAGGGAGCAGTGGAAGAGCGCGCAGAGTCGAAGATATTCTGAGCCATTGGATCTCGCTCAGAATAGCCAAAAAATATCAGATCTGTCGAGAGGAGCTTGAGGTTTAAACCCTTGTAAGCAGAGCAAAAGTCCTGGAAGAGGCTGGTATCGGAATTTTGGCATTCGGGAGTTCGGGAGTCCTGAGGACAAGAGATCGAGACACTCGACATCAGAAGTCCCAAAAAGGCAAGATCAGATCTGAGCCATCCATCTGAGGAGGATAGGTGGCAGCGATCAAAGGATCGACAGAAGTGACGAAGAAGTATGAGTGAAGGCTTCGAAAACTCGGAAGTTTGCAAGGTGAGAGCCCAAAGGTTGGGTGCTCCAAGTAGCAAACTTGCGAAATCGCGAGGAGCAAGGATAGTCATTGGATCCAGGTCAAGGGAGGATCGTTGGATCAGAGCCTCATCGCACATCACGTGTTCGGAGGTTCGGAGGTTGAGAGGACCTATTCTCGACATCAGAAGTCGTGAAGGGTTGGAATTTGGGCACGAGAGACACGTGGCAGAACCACAAAGTGGGCCCGGGTGATAGACAGGCGGACACATGTCACCTAGTGAAAGGAGTCAACACTTCGTTGACCTCTCGCGTCTTGGGGATTCATGAGATAAGGGAATGATAGTTCAACCCTTCGACTTGCAAAGTGGCGAGTTGCGACAAGCGCCTTTTGGATTAGGCCTTGGTCATAGCGTTGTGGTCGCACGGAGGAGGTGAAGCTCACGCCTAGTTCTATACGCACAAGTGGAGTTTCCGAAAAGGACCTGTGGATCGATTGGAAGGATATTCCAGCTGGGAATCTAAAAGAGCTGCTTCAGCTCAGGGGAAAACTATTGAATGATCCTTAGATCGGGAGGTCAGGCGCATGATCTACTGAGGTAGGTTGAGGGGTCGCGCCATCACAATACAACCTATTAAGGATACAGGCTCATCTATGGGTTAAAATGCAACCCTGTAGAGGCTATGGATGCCTACTAGTAGCAGTGGCTCTTCTTGTGGTATCGAAGTTTATCTTAAATACGCCAAGATTTAGTGTGTTCTTAGATTTCCTTTTCTAAAAACAATGAGGCTAGCATTCCAGTTATATCCAATAAACAAGGGAAAGTAACAACATTATGATATGTGGAATATTTCTAAAACACGTGAACAAATTTAAAATTATTCAGAATTTTTTTCTCAACCGGTTCTAACATAAGTACACCAATTTGAATTTCCCACACAAAATGATGATGGTTCATAATTATCGCTAAAAGTGATTTTTGAAAATTATTAATGATTGCCTTTCTAGTGGTGGCGGCGGCATAATAATCACACCTCACCGCAACTATCTGCCATTATTGCACTCATACTTTCGACGGTCAAGTTCAACCTTTCCATTTATGGGGGGCAGATACTTGGCATGTTTACCGATAGATTATGATGAGTGCAGTAAATGAGAAAAAATCACATTCTTATACACAGTGTTGTTCTATATTTACTATTTCTACTGTTTCAAAAGTTGG
This sequence comes from Picea sitchensis, assembly GCA_010110895.2. Taxonomy (NCBI): domain Eukaryota; kingdom Viridiplantae; phylum Streptophyta; class Pinopsida; order Pinales; family Pinaceae; genus Picea; species Picea sitchensis. The sequence continues at coordinate 4,095 of SNQJ01S0007012.1, read as the reverse complement.
TTGAGTTAAGCTGCAGCAAGGAATGATAACCATCCTCACCTTCTCACAGTAAATATGGGTGTCCAAAGTGTGTGCCGGGAGCCAACATTACTACAGGTAACTGAATAGGCAAGAGAAATCTTACACCGGATGGGGTGGACGGAGTACTTCAACCGGTTGCAAGGATACAAAATGAACATCATGCTTGAATTCTTCCAAAACTTGCAGGGAGAGGTCTCCATGGTTCGATATATACAAATTACTGTCACGGAGGAAATCATAGCAGAGGTTACAGGCCTCCCGAACACAAGAATACAGTGGACTGGGAAATATACAGTGCTCAAAGAGGCTTTGGAATATTTTGTAGACCCTGGAGAGGAACTTGATAAAAAAGGAAAGGGACTCAACCCCAACACTCTCAATGAGCCATGGAAGAAGATAGAAGGAGTGATACAAAGGTACATCACCTGCAACGGAAGGTACGATGTGATCTGGTTGCGCCACCTCAAATTGTTAGCAGCACTCAAACAACGGTTAGTAATCATTTTACCATTTTTTCTAAATTCCATGTTACATGAGGTTGCTATAAGAACACAGAAGGCTAAAGATCTTGTTACTATCATTATCCACCATGGATTAGTAAATATAATAGTAAATAGATCCCTGAGCCAAACTCAAATAACCTGGGGTGATCTAATCGAGGCCAATAGGCCTCTACAACTGGAACAACTCGAGTTGCATCATCAAAACCCACCATAGGGAATTGAGATAGCACAGGAAGGGGGAGACGCCACCCAAATGGAAGTTCCATTACCCCAGTCAGAAATTGAGATAGCATAGGAAGGGGGAGACACCAACCAAATGGAAGTTCCATTACCCCAGCCAGGAATTAAGATAGCACAGGAAGGGGGAGACACCACCCAAATGGAAGTTCCATTACCTCAGCCCGAAATTGAGGCAGATTATGTCCAATTGGCAGAGACATAAAAAAGCAGGATAAAAAGGACAATTGTTGCCCCTAAAACCTCCACTGAGAATAAAAGAAGAAACAAAAGGGTAGCACAACCTGGAGAAACCCAGGAAATGATACAGATAGAACAAACGCCACAAGAAAATACACAAGGAGATATTCAGGAAATCAAACAGACAGAACAAATGCCACAAGAAAATGCTCAGGAAAATATACAGCCATCACTTGAGCACCTCACAGCACAGTTCCTAAAGGGTTATGAAATTGAGATGGCTCAAGTTCTATGGAATTTAGGGATATCAATTGACAAAGACACAAACATGATCGAGGAACACCAACCACCATCTTCGTCTTCTACCCCTCTATGGACCTCCCTGATATAGAAATGTCATTCCATGAAAATACATAACAGACAGAGCACATTGCGGAAACAAAGGAACAGTTATTGACCAATCAAGGTAAGTAAGATCCTGATATCCCACAAAAACAGAAAACAAGAAAAGGCGACAGTAGAATCAAAAAGTTGAAGAAAGAAAACAAGTTGTTGAAAAGAAGGGTTAAAAGGATTAAATTATTAAAGAAAAAATTTGGTAGGCTCAAAGAAATTATTAAAGAATTAAGAAAACAATTAGAGAAAGTTGACAAGGCCTATGAAAGAAAGAAGACCAAAAGGCCTAGAACACAAGGAAGGAACCAAATTCCTAGGAGAACAGTCCATACAAGTTCTGTAGGAACACAGACAGAGTTTCTTGTCCCTGAAGAGACAACATAAATGGAACCTCAAACTGAGACTCCAGCAGCAGAGGAAGCAATAGTTCAAAATGAAGAAGTGACTCCTTTGTAGGTACATGAAGTGGAACCTCAAAAAGGGACTCCGAAAATAGAAGAGACATTTGCCCAGCCTGAAGAACTGCTTCCTACAAACTTCCTTGCCCCCCTAGAGACTATTGATGCAGAAACCCAGACAGATTCCCCAACCACAGAGGAGACAATTGTTCAGACTAAGGAAGCATTTCGGTCTCCTGAATAGAGTGCCATCATTGACAGATCGGAGACAGATTTGGTGCAAACCCAATAGACCTTAACACAGTGCAGAAGTGAGATGGTCACTATGGCAGAACATCAAAAAATTGTTAAACAACTTAGAACCATTTCAGCAATAGAAAACAAAATGTTTGTTGAGCTCACTAGAGCCCAAGGGAAGGTAAATAAAGTACAGATCCAATTGGATAAAGCTTTGGAGAAAATAAAGGAAATTTGTGATTTCTACACTGATGCAATATATTTCAGGGCTCCTACTACTAATTATACCTTGTTTTTAATAGAGCGTTATTTTTTGCTGAGGGTGAAAGCTATTAGAGAAGGTAAACCAATTAAATTCACCACTGTCTCTTAGTTGGTCTCATGTTTTAGAGAGAAGGAAGAGAAAGTGAAATACTTTCTATGTGAGATATACCTCCACAATCTCATCTTGGAAGATGACAGGATAGAGAATCATGGTCCTTTTATTGGGGACATACAGTTTCAAGCATTCCTTTCCTTTACCAAAAACCAATTTAGGTGGCCTAAATCACACAAGACCTTCCTGGAAATGGAAACTGGGTTAGATCTCTGGATTAGAAGGGAACCTCCAAAATCCTTCCCAGCCATCATGCAACACAAGACATTTATAAAAAGGGAAGGTGTGGTAGACTCTTTAGCCCCTATCCACTGTCAGGTCATATGATCAGGCTTACCTTATTTTATGGAACTTAAAGAAGAATCTCTTGCTGTCTCCAAATTAAGATGGGATGCCTCCCCAAGTGAAGTCAAGAGTAGGGAACCCTTTGGTTTCAAAAACGTTTTTCCAGCTACCTTCAGAGTGGAAAGGTATACTAGAATGATCCTGGAAGAAGGACCTGCCTAGATTGGGTGCAGATATAGTCCCCCTATCATTTGGTTTCCTCTAGAGGGTTACCGGAGAGATTATCAAATTAATAGAAAAAGGGATGAAGCTGCTTTTGGAGAGATCAAACGCAATAATGGGTTCAGGGAGCCTGGTGAACCAACCTCTTCTCCTTACAACATCATTTATTTACAGGTAAGATCTCATATTGCATGATGACATGGAAGAATGTAAGCTGGGGGGTATGTTGAGTTTTGAAAAATGTATAAATATCCTCCTTATTCTCATGATTTATGATATAATCTTAATTGACTTTTCTGTTAATTAGGAATAATTAGGATAGAAAATGATTAAAATGTATACTAGAAATATTATTGAGTAATGTTAGATAAATTCTAATATTTGGTTGCAATTGTTTGATTTTAGCGCAAGAATGGATAAATATTGTCAAACCCAAGATAGTTAAGGAGATTTCGAAGATATGAAGACTGCTGAAGGTTGAAGACATGAGGCGCAACGTAGTTTTTGAGAAAGATCAATTCCCTATTTTGTAAACTTTATAAATAGTAAAAGAAATCTTGAGGATCTTTTGATCCTCATGATAGCTTAATTTAACCATATCATTGTAATATATAGGGGGTAATGAATCCTAAAAGAAAAATATAAAAAAAGAATTTTATCCAAGCACTCATAACTCAGAATTAGTCTGCGCAGACAATATTTTGTAAATGTTGTACCAGCTATGGAATTAATAGAATTTTTTGGCGTTTTCACCATTCTTTCATATTGAGTTTCTAGTAGCAGTGCTTCTGAGGACCGAGGGCCCAGTCTAAAGGAGTTACTATCTCAATCTGTAATTGTATCAATTTGATTTATGTTTTGTGATTTAAATCTCTTTTTCAATCGTTAAGATAAATGCGTGAATGTGTTAATGATTTTATGTTGTGTGCTTACAGAAGATAGATGCATCTTTTGAATTTTAATGATTGTTGTTCCAGTTTCCATTGTTGTAGTTTATTGCTTGACAATTCCACTCATTTTCATACACGTTGTCCCTTTCGCTTAAATTACCATTTGTTGTTCCTTTCAATTAGATTATATTTTTTTTTTCCTTTCGATTAGACTACAATTGTTGTTCCTTTTGATTAGATTATATTTGTTGTTCCTTTTCACAGATATAATAATTCGTCGTTTCTTTTCCAGCAAGTTGATTAATAGTTGATAGATTAGTTCTGCAAGTATTTTCCTAGATTGGATTATT
>SNQJ01S0007011.1:90304-114651 GCA_010110895.2 Picea sitchensis | reverse complement strand
AGGTTTAATATGCATGGAAGTAAACCGGCCAAGGTTCATATTCCTATAGGTGTAAAGTTATCTGTAGATCAGTGTCCCAAGACACGGGAAGAAGAAGAGGACATGTCCCATGTTCTGTATGCCAGTGTCGTTGGCAGTTTGATGTATGAAATGGTCTGTATTAGACCGGACATTGCACATGCAGTGGGAGTTTTGAGCAGGTATATGTCAAAACCAGGGAAGGAGCATTGGACAACAGTAAAGAGGGTCTTCAGGTTTCTTCGTGACACTACTAGTTATGGATTGTGCTACCAAGGAAGACCAGGATTGGACAGAGTGGTGGACATACATGAATTTGTTGATGCAGACTGGGCTGGAGATATGGATCATAGAAGATATAAAAGTGGGTATGTGTTTAACCTATTTGGAGGAGCAATCAGTTGGATGAGCAAAAGACAAGCTGTAGTGGCACTCTCAACTACAGAAGTTGAATACATGACAGCCACTCATGCAAGAAAGGAAGCAATATGGTTACAAAGATTGTGTTCAGGTATTGGGTTGGTACAACAAGCAGTGAGATTAGATTGTGACAGTCAGAGTGCAATCTTCCTAGCAAAGAACCCAACTTATCATTCAAAGACAAAGCATATTGATGTTCAGTATCACTTTGTGAGAGACATGGTTGAGGAAAAGAAGGTGTTGCTGGAAAAGGTTGACACTTTGAAGAATATTGCAGATTCATTAACAAAGTCTGTAAGCACAAAAAATTTCTCCTGGTGTAGAGTAAAAATGGGCATTGTTGCCCTGGATTGTTGACTATATAATATGGGGACCCCTGGATGCAAAGAAAACAACAAGTGGGAGAATGTTGGGTATGTGTTATATTCTTTGCATGTGTGTGTGTGGGCACGTCAGATTCGACAACTGCGTCTGATGATTCCTCATAGTAGTGTTATGCTTGTGTCATGTGCGTCGGGTGATTTCCTAGGGGGGTCCTAGGGGGGGCAGGTATTCCCCCCCCTGGTTAAGAACATCGCCCCGATTTATTTATTTTTGGGTGGTTTTTGCTATTTTTAGCGGTTTACTAAAAATAATCATGGTTTTAGGGATTAGGGTTTTGGTATCTACGAAATACCTAAAAACGTTGTATAATTGTATAGTGAATGGTGAAATTCGATATAATGAATATAAGAAAGGTTTTCCCGGTTGAGGGTTTCCGGTATAAAATCTTTGTGTACTTTGTGTATGAGCCATTGATTAAATTTTGTTTTGCTTAAGAATCTATATGCATTTCTTTACTTCACAGGTTTGAAACTTACAATTTTTTTGTTGCGCGACAATATTTACAGAGAACCAATTTTGTTTTGTGCACCAATACTCTGCGCGCACTGCCAACACAACACTTAGGTTAAATGTTTCTACACCGGCCAACACTCTGTGGATCACAACCTTTGTGTCACATACCAATAGTATAATGTTTCATGTACTGCAAGTACTACACTACACAACATCGGGTTCTAATATGTTCATACTGTGCGTCCAAACTTCAAACACGCACTCTGTGATGCCAAACTTCAACGCGCTTTATCGCACACTAATATTTTGCGTATGCTACTAACTATATCCTATGCAACGTCATAACTTAGTGTACATACCACGTACACCCATATTTTCTGCGCAACACCAATGTTCAATGTGCACACCTGTGCAATATCATTTTTCCACATTACTGACTCCACACAATGCAGTACTCACTTTCTAATGCGCACACTCGTGCATCTTATTATTTTGTGCATCATTATTACTTAGTGTGCACACTGCTCTCAATACTTAACTGATTTTTCCATAATTTTCATTGCAGAATTTGGGGCTTTTGCTCGATTCTCACCCAATTTCTACTAGGGACTTTATGCAACTGTGAAATTTGTCCAATTTCACTCCAATAACCCAAATTCAACCAATTCCTGTCTAAATTTTCTTGAACAGGAATTTAAATAAGGAATATCTCTGCACTTAACCAAATTCCCCAAATTCCTCATGAATTTGATAATAGAATTTGGGTCTTTTATCCAATTTCACTCTAGTGCTTCAAATCTTCATCATGGATGCACTGTGACTTGAAATTCAACCACTTCCGAATTTAATTTACTGCGAAAAATGCTTCAAAATGATGTTAACTCTACCCATCGATGCTCAGTGTTGTAAACTGGGCTCTGATACCATATTGTAAGACCCACAGTCACCCAGGTTGGGCCATGCTACTACTTAACCCATTATGTTAATGCTCTAATACCATATTGTGACATACCCAGCCACCCATTGGTTAATGACACTAAAACAATTCTTGCTCTGATACCATATTGTAAGCAATTCTACTTAAATTTCTCTAACACAAGTATGTCATTAATTAAAAACATATAGAAACTCCGCAATCCATAATTACCTACATTTTCTTAACATATTTATACACAATTCATGACAGAATTATACATACAACATAGACCCATGATAACTATTGCATAAATATAATTGTAAACATGATTTAACACACAACTGGCACTTATCTTTTGAAATAAAGGACACCAACTCTAGGCAGACCTTCCACGTTCCTCCCAGCCTTAGACCGCACTGTTCATAAATCTCAACAATGAGTCACCCCTGAGCTGGGGATAAACTCCACTTGGGAAAGGGTTCCCAGCCAGGCTAAAGTATCTCACTCTACAGGAACTCGATCTTAGGTAGCTCATCCATAGGTGACTAAATTGTAGGAAAGTCCGTCACATATGTCAATTCGCATTGACAACCTATAGTCTCTCATTCCTCACATGTTTGTCCCACCCCAGGAAGTGTTTCCCTTCTCTGCTCAACATTCCCTCGGCTACCCCACTTCCCTTCTAGGGCTTCAACAACATGCCGGACATGAAGTCTCAGAGCCTTGTCATTGTAGTTTGACACCTCGGGAAATACTTCCCAACCATTCTCTCACCTAGAGAAAATGCAATCTTCCACAGGCCTGAAAACCCGCCTCTTCAATTGAACGTTCCACGACCTATCAACACGCCTCTTCAGTTTATATCTCCAAGCTAAGTCATACACAAGTATCTATGATAGTGTTCAGCATACTGATCATAGTAATCATCAGGCTCATTACAACAACTAACCGGTTCACTCACTGAACAATTTTGTGATAGAAATTGTCCGCTCGATGGTAGAATAGTCATCTTACTTACCCTTTCCCATGATATTTGTCACACCCCCCAGATTATTTCGTGCATGAATGGACTAATTCTGAATCATTTGACTGCATATTCCCAATTCGACACCTTTCGGGTTGAGAACTTCCTTATGTCAACAACATTTCCCCAACTTGACACTTGTCATGTTGAGAACTTATTTTATCCACTTGTCCCCTCCCATGACTTAGGATATAATATTATATCCTTACTTTACACTTTTTAAGAAATATTAATAAAATATTCCTTTTTGGCTTTAAGCCCCTTTAACCCAGCCCCCTTGACCTCATCTAGTGAAGTTTAAGCCCCCCCCCCGAACTCTTTTACATGGTCGGTCTGTCACAAATATGTATTTTCATTAATTTACAAGTGATTACATTTACATATCAGTACATAAGTACTGATCTTTTACATACATGCTCACCAACCTCAAAATACACAGTTAGTGCACTTAAAATTAGTGTGCACGGAACTTCTAGGATGCACACACTCTTTCCTCAGTGTACCAACCTTGTGCCCTTTTACATGTGTGCATTACATCATGACTTATATACAAAAGGGTTCTTCTGCCCTTCAAAAACCTGCGCACTAAACCAATGTGCATTGAATCCAAGGTTGCACACCTTTTTCCCTCAGCGCCCAATCCTTTCGCACTAACACTTGCACGCGTTGGGTTCCTTAAGATGTTTCACTTTCATTGCGCTATGCATGTGTACCTACATAGATGCACGCCAAGACATAAAACTGTGCACTGTATCATTTTATCATTGAGCGCACTCTTTTGATGTGAGTTCATCGCGCACTTAACTTAATGCACGCAAAACCAAACCCACATACTTGTTACTTCATCTCACCAACTTATAAGTAATGCACAATTACATTTATGTTTACACTTGGGAATCGGCCTAGGGGTGTTACATCTCCTTCTTCTTATCCTTCAAAAACTTCTAAAAAGTCTCTCTTCCTTTACCTTGCTCATATAGGTACTTGGCCTTTATAATGGTCTCTGCCAAAGTTTTGGATTAATCAAATTAAATTTTATCTTTGTAAAAATATGGCAATCCACTTAGAAACCTATACATTTTCACCTTCTCCTCTTTGATAAAACTCACATACCTCAACAACTCCAATAACTTATTTTCATATTCGTCCATGGTCATGCTCCCCAACTTGAGTTTAAATAACTATTGCATCTTCTTGTCATAATAGTGCTCTGAAAGATAACGTTGTTGGAAGTATTTCTTGAATTGATTCCAAGAAATCCTTTTCTCATCAATCGAATTGATGTGCTTCAACTGCTACCACCACATAGAAGCTTTTACATGCAAATGGTATATGGAAATCCTAGCTTCTAGGTTAGATGAGTAGCTATGACATTGAAATTATTCTTTAGTTCAAAGAAACTGGGTTTCAACATACTCTCCCCTTTTGTTTTCACCATCAAAGGTTGGTGGCTTAATCTTCCTAAGCTCTCCTTGCAAATTGTCCAACTCACATATTCTTCTTTGATGCTTAACATGAGACACTTTTGGGTTGCTCCTTGACTCTTTAGATGCATAAAAATTCCTAAATGAATGAGTAGTTAAGTAGTGATGTATTTGAGCTCTAATAAAACTTCTTGAGTGCCTAGATCCTATGTATTTATCTCTCCTTGCATGGGATCGGCCTTCTTCCTCATATCTTGAGCCTAATCCATTCTTCATTTGTCTTTGCAACTAGTTTAGGCTTCACAGCAACTGAGTGTTTATTTTATTATTTTCCTCCCGATCTCTTATTGTCTTCTCATTATCATCTTGCTAAATCTATACTTCCACCCTAGACTTCTCATAGTGTCTGCCAATTCCGTTAGCTCCACCCTACTCCTATGTCCATTAGATTTTGTATCCTCATTACCCAAGCTAATATTTAGGCATTTGGATTCCCTCTCATGACTATAGGCTCTTTGTGCATCCTCCATGCCTCTGATTTGAAATCTCGAGATTGAATTGATTTTCTTATACCACTAATTTTTCAAAATCCGCAAGCAATCATTTTTGTTAGAATTATGCATATTATAAAAAAATTGTCAATTAATGCTATAGGTCCTGCTTCTTCTCAATTTATGAAGAATCCTATCAAACTCTTCCAAATTATAATCCCTTGGGAACATTCTCCTCCGAGTCATATTTAAAATGACTATTCTTATGCCCCAATTCGATCGTTGAGTTGAAAGTTATGGTTTTCTAAAAAATCCATTCTTCACCCAATTTGTGCACTTTTCCACTGGAACAATTTGACTAGGAGGCCAATTTCTGTCAATTGCATAAGAAAAACATGTTAGGAACCAAGGAAACTTTATATTGGGTGTTGATAATATTCACGATGGTGAAAACACGTCAACTTTCATATTATCAATTTGTCTAGTAAAATTCTACAACAATATGGAATTGGAAACTTTGTCATTTTTACAATTTCTCCAGACATGAAATTCTTAGCAAAATTGGTTATCTTCCAAATTGATCACTTCTAGAAAAACTTCACTAAAGAAAAGTTATACGGATCTATGAGTAGTAGAAATATTAAGTAAAATTTTCCAGTTTTTTATTTATTTATTATTATTATTTTTAATCTTGGGTCCCTTTTCATCCTCTAAAAACCCCAAAAATCCCCCAAAAGTGGCCCAGAATAGTGGATTTTGGCCTGTTTTAGCATCCCCACTCCAAATCCCTTGGAATATGGCCAAATTCTCCACTGGGTATTTTCATGTATACTTCCTTGTTTCACTATAAAAATCTCATAAAAAAATAGAGGATCTGTCAAAGAGTACCAGTTTGATATTCAAAAATCACTAATCTACTAATTCTAGAGAATTGATGCAAAATTGAGTAATGTCCCTCACTGGATTTTTGTATCCCTCCTCATTGTGAACTTACCCAGAAAAATTCATCTCAATCTGGGTTATTATGCTCTTGTTATGGCCAAAATATGATTTTGGCTCTAGACTTTTTTTTTTTTTAAAACATAGGATATTCTTTGTTGATGTTGCAATATGTTCATGTGGTTGTTGATGTGGCATATCGAGTCCACATGTAACCCTAAGGAAATTCAATGTCATCCCTCCTGCCACACTAGCCCTACCTCATCATCCTTTTGTCGTATCCTTCCTTCTTCCTTTCTCTTTCTTCTTCTTTCCCCTTATCCTTTCGCCTCCATATTATATTTTTTTTATATTTGGGGCCCACCCATACTGAATGCCACATGGAACCCTCTAATTATCCCAAACTAATGGCAAGACCCCATCCACACCCTTTCCCTCGCTTGCATCTTCCCCGTCCCCAACCTAGATCTATGGCAGGGATCCAGTAGTAACTTAATCGGTGCTCGAATCTGATAGCTAGTAAAGGAAGAAGATAAATAATGTATATTTATATCGAAGCTCAAAATGAAGGGAATTTAATGGAACACGTAGCTCTAACACTACCAAAGTTCTCTTTGTATGCCTGTCATGCTCTCATTGAAATTGGAGCATATTGAAACATTTATAAACCATATTTAAAAACTCTGATACTACTTGTGGTTTTGAGTCTAACACCCTGCCATTTTGGTATGCCACCATGATAGTCCATTTCACCATCACCACATCACCATGTATGGAAAAAATTCTCAAATTTTCCCATATTTCTAAAAATTCATAGTTTCATAATTTCAAGAAAATCTCTTCGGACACCAAGGTGCCCTTCTTCTTAGCCTCTGCAAAAATAAATTTCTAGCCCATGTGTCATCCCATATGGCATGAGTGTTGCAACTGATGCTTTTATATCAATATGTAACATACCCCATGCCTGGGTACCTCATATTTCCAAAAATTCATAGTTGCATAGCTTCAAGAAAATCTATTTGGCCCCGAAGGTGCCCTTCTTCTCGGCCTCTGCAAAAATAATTTTCTGGCCCGGATGTCGGCCCATATGGACTGATTGTTGCAAATGACACTTTTATACCAATATGTAACATACCCCATGCCTGGGTACCTCAAAATTCCCATTCTTGAAAACGAATTTTAGATTCCTAATATTGTTCTTTAATAATCAAGAAGCATGCATGCAGTAAAATAGCTCATGCAACTATGAAGAACATGTTAAATAATGACATGAAAATGACAAACACAACTTATAGCAACAAAAAGCACATTATATACATTAGATAATAAATATACATCGGAAATATATGTATGCCGATAGTGTTGCATATAGTCTATTTTCCCAATACGTTCTTCTTAAGTCACGTACTTTGGTGAGTGTTGAAACTAATATCTTATTGGTGCTCTTTGCTTGTCAATTAGCTCTTGGGTAGTGGGGATTAATTTTGTTGTGTATTATCTTGAAGGTGTTCATCAAATGTTTAATATTATTAGTAGTGAAATGTGTTCCCTAATCCGACATAATTTGCACCGAACATCCAAACCTACAAAGTATCTACTTGGATAAAAACTTGGTTGTTATGTTGTGATTTTTCTTGTGGCTCTTGCTTTTGCCCATCTTGTAAACAAATCACTAGATGTGATGATATATTTGCATTGTGTTCCTTTTTCTAGTAAAAAATGTCCAATGAACTCATAATCCCCTAGTTCTCAAATAATTGCATTGTCAATATGGGATTTAGTTCATGATAGTTTCTACTATGGGGTTTGTTTCCTATTTTTTGGCATTTCTCACACCCTCTTACCTTTTTAAAACAATCCTTAAGTAATATGGGCCACCAAAGTCTTGCACGTAATATTTTTTTATCTATTCTATTTGGTGAAAAATGTCCCCCTATTGTACCATAGTGTGCTTCATTTATTAGTTTCTATATTTATGTTCATTGGACACATCTTCTCATGATCCCATCCATGCCTATCCTGTACAATTTTCCCAGTAGGAGCTTGAATCCTAAATCCTTTTTAACTAAGCTTCTTCTTTGTGCCAAACTCAATCCCTATGGTGCTTGTCCATGTTGCAAAAAATAAAGGACATCCTTCAGGTAGAATTGTGCCTCTTGTACTAGAAATAGGTTAGCATTAGGGAAATCTCCCTCTCTGTGTTTGACGTCATCTCTGCTATCTCTTCTTGATTAATGATTGATTCAAATGTATGTTTTTTCAAGTTTGACAAAAATATTAAATTCATGTTCTTGAAATAACATCAACAACCTACTTATTCTTCCTACCAAGATTGGTTTATTTACAATGTACTTCAATGCTTGGTGGTTTCCCCAGTTCTTCCCATAATCCTAAGGAAACAATGTTGATTTTTGCTCCTAGGTCTACTATTGCATCTTTGATTTGTTTTCCTATTACTAAAGTAGGTATTTTAATTATATTTTTTAAAATAGATCTAATTCTACCTACCTAAACTTACTTGAGGTCACATTCCTTGGCTTCATCAATGTTTAGGAGGTATTCAAAAAAATACTTAATTTTCTATAGTTATTGCTTATTCACAATTAATTGTTTCAATTTCTTGACCAGGTCTTGGGTTTGGTTATCGTTGTGTTCTATTCTCACTTTTTCCTTTTCCTTTCTCTTATGATCCATGTTTGCAAGCAAAATGTATCTGTAGATATCCTTTCATAGTTCAAAAACCATGTCATCTTATGTGTTGGATTGCATTCTATGATATCCTACTCGTCTTTCCCTAGTGGTAACTAGGGCCTTCTTTAGTTTTGGCCATTGATTCATTTTATAGTTTTTCTCTTAGATTCATTTTAGCAATATTTCCCACTATTTAATGACGTGGTTCTTGGGTCCACATTTTGAGCATAATGTGACTCCAAGGATGTCGAAAACACAATTATTTGTTGTGTGTAACCATGTTCTACAAGCATAGCATTTGCATGCCACTTTTCCTCTAGGTAATTTATGGACACTGGGATGGTTTTTTGGCTATGATTGTGTCATGTAAATTGTAAGATCCTATCATTGGTTGAATTTATGGCTTTTGAATGTTCTCTTATTATTCTCCCTTGGGTACTTGGGTTTGTAATGTCTTTCTTGGTTCCTCAATTTTGCAAATAAATTATGCCAAGAGTGTTATGATGTGTTATGAGTTCAATGGAAATTCAATCTAATCATCTTCTTTGATTTTGTATTTTCCCCATGATTTCTTTTGGTATTCGGTGTTGGACTATTTTAGGCTCATGTCATTTCATTTTTCTTATTTTCTTTAGTTCCACTTCTTTCTTTTCCAATATTCCATCATTTTCTTCCATTTGAATGGTTGCATGCATTGTGTCTCCATATCTCTTTGGTTTTGTTGTCCTTACATATTCATGGATTGTACTAAGAAATCCTATAATGAACTAGTGTTTTTCTCTATGCTTTGAATACATTATACCCTAGTTACTCAATCAAGTTTATGAGACGAGTGTCATAGTGAACAAAATTTCCCCCTTTCCATCTTCCATGAGTTATGTAAAGGACAATGATTTTTCATCTAGATATGCATATACATCAAGGAATTTTTTGACCACTTCTGGCCATGTATTAAAAAGTTTCTAATTTTCACATTTCCAATACCATGTCAAGATTGGTCCCCTTAGTAAGGCTCATCTCTTTGTTGGATTGACTCCAATGGTTTCTTACAAGAGTGATTCAAGAAGAAATATGTGATCTTCTCCATTTGTGGATCTGTCAAATAATGGTACTTGTGACATGTAAGTTTGTGCCTTGGTTGTGGTTGTACTTCCATCGAGAGGGATGTTATCAATTTTTTCAATTCTCTCTCAATCCTTGATTCACTAATGTGAGTGGTCTGATGGCTCCTTCGAGGATATTTCTGGTTATGGTTCCCTTCATGGTTTTTTTGGGCTCGGTTTTCTTCCTGCCTTATTCCCTATTTTTCTCCAATGTTCAATGGGTCTTGCTAGGAGTTGGAATTCTTCTTGGTGGCATCTTAGATGTTCTTTGTTTTTTTCATAGTGATAATCCTATAACAACTTTTTGGCTTACCCCTAGAGTTGTTATCGGATTTCACCCATCAAGCATTCTTAATATGCTTAGTGGTATAATTCCTCTCACTATGGTGCAAAGTCTTAAGTTAAAAGTAATATATAAGAGTAAAAAATCCAGTAAATCATCATTGATAAAAGTAAAAAAAATCAATCACCCCAGATAATAATACACTTCTATATTTTATAATCATGAAAACACAAATTTATGAAAGGCATCTTATCAGTTTATTTTTTCCATGTGACATGTTTGGCCATTGTGAATTAGGTTTCCCCTCTAAGGGGGTCATTATCCAAGCAAAACCCATCATGGTCTTTAAGTCTAGCTAGAAAGTCACACGCCATAACATGATTTCCCACCTCTTAATAGGTGGTAAATGATTAGTAGTTAAAATATTAGAAAGCATATTGCAATACAAAGTATGTCATATGCCTTCAAGATTAAAACAAAGGAGGTGAAAAATGGAGAAAAAAACCCATTTGTTTGCCTAGAAGTAACAATCTTGCCAATTGATATCAATACATACTCATGAATTATTACTAAATGCTTCATATTTGCCCTAAATTAAGACTAATACATTGTTCTAACTAATGCATTGTCATGGTTGACCATCAAATATTTAACTCGCATAATCAATTAATGTAATGATTTCATATTTGAAACATAAAATGTTTGAAAAAACCATCAACTAATGAACATTAAACCATGTTGATGATCAATTATACAAACTAAATCCTTTTTTTTATAGAAAAACTAGTTTCTTTCTTTTCCAACTGTTCAAATTAAAAAACAAAAATGACCCAAAAATTATTTCCATCTTAAGATCACAACCACAAAACAAGTAGAATAATGCAAAATCACCTCGTCTCAATAAATAAACACTTCATGCAATGATTGCAATACAAGAGGACAAACATACCAAGTTCTTTAGGTGTTTGGCCCTAGCTTGAGCTCGGCTTATTTGATATTCTTATAATTGTCGATTAATCCATCGGAGGAAAGAAGAACCAAAGATGGGATGAGTAGTTGACCACGAAAATACAAGAATGGGAAAATAGTTAATAAATTTGCACATGTGGTGTGAAACCACTTACAAAATGTTAATAAATAAAGCATACGAAACCCTACGAAAACTCCCAACCTTCTCTAAATGTTTGGGTAATAGTGTGAATTTGATGTTTTAAAGAAAATTATATAGATGTTTTCTCAAGAGTCTCTTTATAACTTATTTCCATACTCGTTCAAAAATTGATTTTGTGGTTAAGTTTTTGGATAGATGTTATAATTTTTTTCTCATTTCAATATTGAAATTTTCTATAGTATTTATTTTAGCTTCTTTAATTTGTAACAATAAAATATTGTTATATTGAAATTTATTTTTACATTTACTCAAAGCACTTAAGTTAATCCACTAAAGTTTTTTTTATTTTTAATCATTTTTTATTTATCTAATAAAAATAAAAAAGAGACATCTTTTAGTAACAAGCCCTTTTAAGAAAAGATGTTACAATTCAAAAATGTTTATTATATAAAGCTAATTATATTTTCCACTGATGTTTGTATTATTAATAAAATTATTATTAATTACTTTTTTTTATTACTATTGAATTAATATTGTTAATCAAGATTAATACGGTTTCCATTTTAAAAATATCATATCAATGATATTACCACGTAAAACACATTTATCAAATTTTAAATTTAAATTAATATTATAGAAAACTTTCAACTTGTGAATAAAACATGGTTCAACAAACTCAAAATACATTTAAAAAACATATAGCTAGATGCTATCTCTTTTTTTTAATTTTTTTAAACTTTATGTTATAAGCTAAGTGGCTACAATGGTTTTACGAGGCCTACCTTTGTTTTAATTAAAAACAAATTTGTACAAACTTTATTTTTTTTATTAGCTTAATGTGATGTAAACAATTATTTTAGTTTAGATTTTGGAGATAGGTTTGATTGTTACAATGTTTATATATAAGTAAAAGCTTTATTAATAGGTCACGAGTAATCCTCGCATGTTCCCTCAATCATATAGGAGAAATACAAAGTATAATTATTTGATGTTAATTGAAACTTGTGATTGGTTAATTTTTTTTGGTTATTGTGTTATTAGTCTCTGCCGAAGACATAGATGGACTATAGCGATTGATAATTCGTTGACTTCATATTATTTTGTCCTTTCACTCAAAATATTTGCATAATATCTATTGTTGGAACTAGGGAACTAAAAACATTGATTTTTATATAATAAAAAATACCATATATGTCATGATCTGATTGGATAATAGATTGGAGGTCTTATTGCCAGCTTTGCTATTCCCAATGTTTGATATGTTAGCATATCCAAAGTTTTTGATCATATACGGTCTTTCTGAGTTTTTATTTTTTTCTTGAAATGTTTGGATATCCAAAGTTTTGAAGATAGAGAGTTAGTTTTTTATTAGTTGACTTCATATTAGTTTGTCCTTTGAACAAATTTATTTTTTACATAGCCTCTATTGTTCGAACTATTGTTACTAAAAAAAAATTATTGTTATAAAATAATATAATAAATGTTTTTTCATACGTAAGAGACCTGCCACCCTGCATTGTTTCTTAAATGTTTACAGAGCAGTTCTGACAGACTTAAATGTTTACCTAACAGGCCTCACAACCTTAAATGTTTACTTAACATGCTTGTTACAATACATTTTCTTCCATATTTTTTTTATATGCAATGTTCTTTGGAGTGAATATGGGCAATATTGTTCTTCAACGACATTTTTGGTTCATTGTTTCATGCTTGCTTCTTGCTTGTTCACTGATTTCTTATTTGTTTGTTCTTGTTGTTCTTGTTTGCCTGTTGGTCGTGTTGTAGTTTGCACGCTTGGGATTCCGATTGGGATTGCCTTGTTGTCGTTCCCCATTAACGGGTGGGTTTGGGTGTCGTGTTTAGCTTCGTTTTCTATTTGTAGTTTGCAGGTGGCAAATTTGACTACTGGGGATGCCTAAGTCGAAATCATTTTGTAGAACATCTTTGTATGTGAGGAAAAAATATGATTTCCTTTTCCTATGCGTCACTATGGTTGTGTTGGAGGTAGGTTATGTGTCGAACATTAGCCTTCTATCGTTCCCCGTTGATGGGCGGGTTTGGGTGTCGTGTTTAGCTTCGCTTGTTATTTGCAGTTTGCAGGTGGGAAATTTGACTGTTGGGGATGCCTGAGTCGAAATCCTCTTACAGAACATCTTTGTATGTGAGGAGAAAATACGATTTCCTTTTCCTATGTGTCATTGTGGTTGTGATGGAGGTAGGTTTTGTGTCGAACATTGGCGACCAGGAAGGAGACGAAGACAACATTACAGTCCTACTTCTCTGGTCGTAGTAATCACATACAAAGATGGATTGCAAGAGGAGTTTGATCACTCCCAGTATTGAAAAATACCAGTCATGAAAACCACACCTTTCTTAATTCTTGCATAGTGGCATGCCTTTGGACGATCTTGACAGCTTTGAATGTTTACTTGACAGGTTGCATAGCTTGAAATATTTGGTTAACAGATGTGTTACAATACATTTTCCTCCGAAGTTTTGATACAATCTTGTGTGCAATGAATTTGGCCAATATTGCTCTTCACCGACATTCATGGTTGGTTGGTTGGTGCTTGCTTCTTGGTTCGTTGGATGCTGCTTATTGTTGTTTGATTCAACTTTTCAGGGTTGAGGTCCTGCGGCTACAGTTGGGCATTTTGGTGCTTCTTAATTGGGTTGTTATTTGTTGCTTTCTCTTGTTTGATTCAATTTTGCAATGTTGGGGTCCTGCATCTACAGTTGGATCTGGTGTTACATGGTTTTACAGTTGGCTCCCCAAAAAATACTATTAAGATAAAATAATATGCAAAATTTTGTAGTGGATGTAAACAACATCTCTTATGGCTTGAACTGAAGTTTGTCGAGCTCCAACTACATTTCATAGTTGACGATGTTTTTCCCATAGTTAATGTCTTTCTATGGCTTCATAGTTATGAGACTAAGTGTTGTTGTGTGAGCGATAAATTTCTTCTCTCCCTTTCTTTTTCCTCTTGTAAACTTGCCTGTTTTTCCCTTTTATTCTTCCCCTCTATTATGTGTTTCTAGTTCTATACTTTGTCATGTTTCTGTGGTCGTGGGTTCCCAGGGTGGTCAATTGACAAATCGTCATCTCCATCTATATATTTACATCACGAGTCCGACCGACCGCCATTCGTTTGCATACTTAGCCAATATCTTCTAAACTTGTTTGTTTTTCCCTTTTGTTCTTACCCTCTATTATGTGTTTATGGCTCTATACTTTGTCATGTTTATGTGCTCGCGGGTTCCCAGTGTGGAAAACTGACAAATCGTCATCTCCATCTATATATTCACATCACGAGTCCGATCGACCGTCATTCGTTTGCATACTTAGCCAATTTTATGAACGCAGGTTCGCGGATAGGTGCTATCAAACTCTGGTAACCCATGTTCGGGGTATACATCTTGCACCCAAAAATTATGTTCTCTACAATTCGACCCCAGACTCCTCGAACTTGCAAGCCCACCTCTACCAAGGATGACTCTATATGTCCGACCTGCCTTTCCATATTTAGTCGAGTCTTCAAAGTTTCGCGGGTTCAGGCACTCTCGGGTTCAAAAAAATTAAAAGCATGTATCACTCCCCTCCATCCCCAGTACCTTCTGCCCTTCCCAATTCACATTAATTATGATTTTACTAATGACAACCGATCAGACAGGTTCAAAAAGATTATCTTTAATAAGCGGAAAGCTCGAGCACATCTCCCATTAAAATGCATAAACAAGCGAATATTATGGGATCTGATAAAAAAATTGCGTCCATTTTGAATTTGCAAAAAGTGTTGGCTATTTTAGTTTTTTAAAGGCATCATCGTAGTAACAGTGAAATATTGTACTACCACACTGCCATCCATGAACGTGTCATCCACAGAGGTCTTGACGTCATGTCCCTCTTTAATAATGTGCATATGTTACAGGTTGTCATATTTGAGAATCTGCTTGCATATGGGAATGTTAACTCGTGCTATTGGTGACTATTCAACACACATATTCGAAAACATTGGCATTAATAAGGGTAAATATCGAGAGCATCTACCATTAAAACGAATTAAAGCAAAATCTATGGAAGATTATAATATCATCCTCCAGCGTTGATTTTAAATACTTATTCCTATTTCTCTCTATCATCGAAGAGTTGGGATTTAAGGTGCCTTTGTTGTAATGTTCCTGGTCATGGACATGTGAGACAACTTAGAGATGTCATTCAGGCCCAATTGAAAGATGAGGGAATGGTTTTATGTGATGTCAGCTTTGAGCGAAAAAAAACTTTGTTAGCCAACATAATTTCAGACACACACAAAAAACTCAAGTGTCTTTTGATTGGTGTTGTCCCTATATTTGATGCTTTGTATGGTTGAAAGGCCTACCTGAAGATTTGTGTTGATATTATTTTTTTTCATACTGGGAGTTGGAAGAGAATTTTAGGTCACCTGCAAAATGCTCCTTCGTTGAATTATATAGTTTCTTCCAACAACACAGAATTGGCAAGTGTATCAAATTTTGCAGACCACACAAGAATGTATCTTTTGTCAGAGGAGTCACACATACAGTGTCTTGCAAAATGGTCTGTAATATTCGGAAATGACGTGAAATATTACTCCATTCGCGAATATACTCAGAAGGAAATTATAAATTTGGTTCGTCGCAAGTATGAGAAACTGTATGGGTGGTTGAATCGACATCCTAAAATTACAGAAGTTTCTATTTCAAAGTTTGTTGAGATACTTCTGGGTGTGGTAACAGACTTGAAAGAAGGTCATATTCTTTGTCAAATTTTGTTCATTGTCCTCTGGATGTAGTAACAGACTCCACATACAATCAACTTTCTATTGCCACTGTACAATTTGTTTTACTATTCCTATGCATATGATTGCATCTGGGTCGATGAGCTTGCCCCTCTTTGCATGAATATTCTCCTCCTACTTGAAGGTGGGTATATAACCAGGGAATGACGCTCTCAAAACTTTCTAATGCCTGCATCGACATGTAACTAGGAAAATTTAATGGGGAGGAATTCTGGATTATGGACTTTGCAACACGTTCTGAGGATTACTTTATACTACCACCTTCTGCAAGAAGTTCCGCGTGTTCAGGTAATGATTATGCTCTCAAAACTTTATAATGCCTGCATCGACATGTAACTAGGAAGATTTAATGGGGAGGAATTCTGGATTATGGACTTTGCAACACTTTCTGAGGATTACTTTATACTACCACCTTCTGCAAGAAGTTTCGCGTGTTCAGGTAATGATTTGGTTTCTGAAAATCACCTTTTACTACCACCTTCATGTAATCATTTTATTTCAATAGTTAGAAGAGACCTTAATGTAATGGTGTATTCCAGAGTTGTTTCCACCTACAATTTTTTTTTTTTTTTAAATATAAAACAATGTATTTTTTGAACACATGGTTGTTCGAAAAGTTTTAGGCATTTTTTGGGATTCATGTCCTTCAAGGATGTTAATTAATCACACAATTAATATTGTTTGTGCCAATGCAATTGATATGTCATCCACTATGGAAATTGCATCAACAATGCAATGTCAGATAATAGATGTCTGACATGTACCTAATGTCAAGGTCATTATCTCACAAGACACACAACGTCCAAAGATTTATGGACTCAAAGCAACATTGTAGCTGTTGTGACAAAGCAACACTAAAGTCGATGTTATTTGCAAGTCTGACACTCCTGCAGTCTAAGTGCTTTGACAATGACAACCCTGCTTGTTCATCATATTGTCGCATTGTAGTCAATATCGTTGTTCCCATTGCCACCTCTAATGTCAATGTCTGAAGCCGAAGCTATCTGGAGCCTAGGGTCACCGCCAATGTGGATGCCTAAAGGTGAAACTATCTGGATCCTGCGACCACGACTTATTGCACTTGACATTAGTATCAGTAGTGATCGAAATTTGATTGTATGTCGAGTCTGTTACTGCATCCAGAGGTCTCTCAACACTCTTTGACATATAAATTGGTTGTCTGTAAAGTATGTTACGACTTTGGCATAAAACGTTCTGTAATTTTATAATGTTGATTCAAATGCGCATACAGTTTCTCACATTCGTGGATATCCAATTTTATAATTTCCTTCTGAGTGTATCCGAGCATGGACTAATATTTGGCGTCACTTCTGAACATTCCATACCATTTTGTGGGCTTCCATGTCTACCACCCCTACAACGAAAGATATATTCTGATGTGATCTGCAACATTTGATACACTTGCCAGATATATGTTGCTGGAAGAAGTTGTGTACTTCAACAAAGGAACATTTTACATCTGACTTGGACGTCCCTTCCAATTTACAATAATAAATCAAAGAAGTTCAACATACAAATCTTCAGGCGGGCTTTTCAACCAAACAAATGATCGAATACAGGGAGAATAACAGTCACAACATACTTGATTTTTTTTTTTTGTCTCAACTTTTGTTGGCTAACATGATTTGTTTCCCCCAAAGCTAATGCCACATAAAACCACTCCCTCGTCTTTGAATTGGACCTGAATCACATCTCTAAGTTGTCTCAGATGTCAATGATCAGGAACATTACAAGGAAGGCACCTCAAACCCCAAGTTTTCGACGACAGAGGGAAATTAACACTTAGCAAAGTATGGAATGTTGAATAACCAACCAATGTAGGCAAGCCATATCTAGAAGAGACAAGCTATTCAAAAGGATGGGATAGATCTAGTTGGCAGCACCAATGAAGTCCAAGACCCGAAATTGATATTCAACTCGTTGTTTTTTACAAAT
The DNA here is from genome assembly GCA_010110895.2 of Picea sitchensis. Taxonomy (NCBI): domain Eukaryota; kingdom Viridiplantae; phylum Streptophyta; class Pinopsida; order Pinales; family Pinaceae; genus Picea; species Picea sitchensis. The sequence goes on along the minus strand of SNQJ01S0007011.1, from coordinate 96,618 downwards.
CAAACATTTGATGGTCAAGTTGAAATCTATAAAAGACTATCCACAAGATTCATTATTGTACATATTTGATTTTTTTGTCGGCAGCAGGCCCAATCGCAATCATTATGGAAAATCTCAGTTGTATTTTGTAACCCATTTTATTTGAATATAGAATATTTGATTTTTTTGTATGGTGTTTTCCAATCTCTAGTGTTGTTTTTTATTTTATTTTGTACTTTTTTTTGTGTGTCGTTAAACATGGACGACAAGATTTTCTTTATGTTGCCCATCACTTCGATTTAAATAAAGGCCACTATGTTCGCTCCTTACATTTTACATGGAAGAATAATTTGTCATAGGCCATACTTATTTGGCGCCCGCCCTATACTTAAAGAAAGAAATGGGAGGACTCGTCTTTCTTTCATTCTTCGAGGTCCCATAAATAGAACGAATTAATGACTCTATTACAACAAGGCAACTCAAGTGTTGACGTCATGTTCCTGTTCAATATTTTGCATATATTGCAGCTTCTTCTATTTGATAATATCTGTGCATATAAAAAAATGTTGTGTCATATATATATATATATATATATGCTTTCTATTTCTTATGGGTTTCAACGAAATTTGCGAACCGAACAACATCCTGCAAATCGGAAGATGATTTGCATTTGGACAAGAAATAATCTACTAATATATATTAATATGAATACTATTAGAATAAAAATAAACACTTTCTCTTTTAATTTTCCCTATTTTCTCCCCCTCTATTATCCCTTTGTAGTTCTATATTTAGTCGCATCTCTATGATCACGGCCTCCTAGATTCGCGGATTGGCAGATGCTTATATTTATCTATATCCTCACACCATGAGCCCAACCGACCGCGGCCCCTTTCAATACTTAGCCAATTATCTGACCACCGGGTCTCGGGTTTGCGATATCCAACACTTATGTCCCATGTTCCATCATATACATCTTGCACCCAAATAACTTCTGTGATCTGCAATTTATGTTTTTACTAGTGAGGATTGACCAAGGGTTCGAAAAGATTGGCATTAATAGACGAACAATAGATGTTGTTCTGTGAGATACTTAGCCCTTTTCCCCTTTTCTTATTCCCGTCTATTATCTCTTTCTGGTTATATACTTAGTCGCCTTTGTATGATCGCAGGTTCCAGGGTTGGTGGTCTGACATATCTTCATCTCCATCTATATCCTCACATGATGAATCCGAACGACCATTGTTCCTTTCCATACTTAGCCAATTTTATGGTCGCGGTTGCCGGTTTGGCCCTTTCGAACTCTGTTGCTTCTTGTTTTTTGATATACATCTTGTACTCAAAACTTTTTTGATCTACAATTCCACCGTAGACTCCTCGAACTCACAAGATTCACTCTACCAGGGTTCACAAATGTTTCAAAGTATTTTTCGTTGCCTTCCATCCCCACTAATTTCGCACCCTTCCCAAAATACATTGATTATGGTCTTACTAGTGATAGTTGAACACATTGGTACGAAACAATTGGCACCCGGACCTCCACCATATACAAATTGACTGTTAGACTCTGACATCATCCCCTCTTCTATGTTACACATTATGCATTCAAATGTTCCAAGCGCTACAATTTGACTGTCGGGGCCTCACGTCTTCTGGGGAGACCTTGTCACCCTATTTTGGATCCTCGCGTTGGCGGGTTCACAAAATCTCCAATTCCTAGTCATTGTTTCTTGTTCCAGCCATCCTCGTACTTATTTCCAAATATGAAACACCAAAGGTTTAATGATAAGACGCCATCATGCAACAACTGTAAAGATCATCATTAATAAGAAAAATCCTCAAGGACTAACCATCCCTACAGAACTTGTCCAGAAACATGCAGAGAAGATGTTGCCAGGTAATGGGAAAGTTATTACAAATTTCAATAAATTAACGAAAACAAGTCTAGGCTAGTGTTTCCCCATTCCATACTTGGACACTTTTTCGATTGCGGGTTCCTGAATTGATGGCCTCAAAATTGTGTTTTGAATCTTTCGCAACTTGCAAACAATGCTCCGAGTTCCGCGATATACAATTTGTCCGCTTGAATGCCCCGTCACGAGCCCTACTGTCTGTCATTCGTTTCAATACTTAGCCCCAAGTTGGTTGTATCTCCATGACGTTGTACATTTACTATGTATTGATTTCAGTTTACCGTTTCCCTGTTCCATACTTAGACACTTGTTCGATTGCGGGTTCCCGGACTGGCGGGTTCAGGATTGTGTTTCCAATGTTCCGCGACTAGCAAACAGTACTCGGAGTTCCGCGATATACAATTTTTCTGCAGGAATGCACCATCATGCCCTCTTTCATGTTACACGTTCTGCAATCAACACTCTCGAGAGACATAATTTGACCCTCGGGCCCTCACCTCTAGAAATCTCCCCAATTCCTAGTCATTGTTTCATGTTCCAACCATCCTCGTACTTCTTTCCAAATATGAAAAACCAAAGGTTTAATGCTAAGACACCATCATGCAACAACCGTAAAGATCATAATTAATAAGCAAAAGCCTCGAGGACTAACCATCCCTACAGAACTTGTCCAGAAACATGTAGAGAAGATCTTTCCAGGTAATGGGAATGCTATTACAAATTTCAATATATTAGCGAAAACAAGTCTGGGCCAATGTTTCCCTATTCCATACTTGGACACTTTTTCGATTGCGGGTTCCCGAATTGACAGCCTCAAAATTGTGTTTCGAATCTTCCATGACTTGCAAACAATTCCTGGAGTTTTGTGATATACAATTTGTCTGTTGGAATGCCCCATCACGAGCCTGACCATTCATCGTTCCTTTCAATACTTAGCCCCAAGTTGGTTGTATCTCCATGACGTTGTACATTTACTATGTATCGAATCCGGCCTAATGTTTCCATGTTCCATACTTACACACTTTTTCGATTGCGGGTTCCCGGACTGGTTGGTTCAGGATTGTGTTTCCAATGTTCCGCAACTAGCAAACAGTACCCAGAGTTTCGCGATATACAATTTGTCTGTAGGAATGCACCATCATGCCCTCTTATGTGTTACACGTTCTGTGGTCAACACTCCCGAGAGATACAATTTGACCCTCGGGCCCTCACCTCTGTTGGTTGTATCTTCTAGCCCTATTTAGAAGCGTCACCAACCACTTTCGATAATTATCCATTTCTTAATTGATGTTCCCTATCCCCGCCACCTTCCTACTTTTCTCTGAATATTCAATTGGCAAGCTTCATCATGCATGAACCTTAAACATTCCATTAATGAGCGAAACGTTGGAGGAGATCTCCCACACTTTTTCCATATACAAATTGACTATTGGACTCCCATATCATCCCCTCTTTCGTGGTACACATTTTGCAATCAAGTTCCGAGACATACAATTTGACCCTCGAGAAGTCATGTCTCCTGGGGAACCATTGTCACCCTAATTCTGAAGCTCGTCCGACCGCTTTCCATACTTTCCCATTTCATGGAATCTCTTTTACGGTTCCTCAGGTTGGCGAGTTCACAAAATCTTCAATTCTTAGTCACTATTTAATGTTCCCGACCAAGGTTTAATGTTAACAGTTCATCATGAAAAAACTATACAAACCGTCATTAAAAATCAAAAGCTTCATTTAGACTGTGAAATTTAAATGAAGCTCGACTCCTCGGATTTAAATTAATTTATCTTCTCTTATTTTCTCTTTTCTACCCAGATACATGCAAAAAATATCTTTCCACACAATGGGATATATATTACAAGTTTCAATATATTAGCAAAAATGAATTCACCCAACCGTTTCTCTATTCCATACTTGAGCCACTTTTTCGATTGCGGGTTCCCAGATAGGCGGGCTCACATTTTCACTTCCATTGTTCTGTGTCCTACAAAAATTACACGGACTTCCATGATATACAAATTGCCCTCTGGACTGTCCCATCATGCCCTCTTCTGTGTTATGCGTTTTGCACTCAAAAAATTATGAGACATACAATTTGACCCTCGGGCCCTCAGCTCCAACGGTTGTACCTTAGAACCCTATTTTGAAGCCCACCCGAACGCTTTCGATAATTAGACATTCTTTAATTTCTCTTTCCCATCCCCGCGACCTTCATACTTCTTTCTTAATATGCAATTAGTAACCTTTCATGCTAACATCTCACCATGCATAAACTGTCAACATTGTAATTAATGAGCGAAACGCTCGAGGATATCTCCCATTAATATGCATTAAACCAAGATCTGCGGAGAGTTATATTATCCCTTCTGATTGTTCATCTCAAACACGGATCGTCGTGTTGGCCCGTTCAGGAAATATCCAATCCTTAATTGCTCATTGTCTTATCTTCCATGTTCGCACTTCTATGTATGCAATTAATAGTCTTTAATGCTAACAACGCATCATGCAACAACCGTCGAAATTGACATTAATGAGCAAAAGTCTCGAGGAGATCTCCCATTCACACGCATTTGGACCAAGATTTGTGCAGGGTTGTATTATCCCTTCCAACTCTTCATTTTAGACATCGTTTGGAGCAAACAAACGTTCTTGTAAACTTATGGCAGCAACTCGACAACAATTTTGTGGAGATACAGTGAATATCTTCGGACATGAGGACCAGAACTTCTAGTAGTCTAGGGCATACTCTTACTATTCATCCTGTTCCGCCCAGAACAAAGTGATTTGGACCTCTGTAATCGCTCGTGCAGGCTGCGTCCCTAAGGTTTTTTACTGTAAGGAGGTGGTCTCTTGGTGCACCAAAAAATATATTTCAAGACAAAGAATTATTCCACTGCACGACCATTCTCTTGTTTCTTTGTCACCTCAGGGATTCCGCAAGATGTTAAGATTTTCGGAGCCAACATTGATCTTCAGAGGACAAGACTGCAAGCAGTTCCTAGAAAAACATCATAACGGGTTGGACCTCTTACCTGATTTCCTCGAAAACCCGACAACAATTCCTGAAGATATCAGAAAGTTGCAAGTCAGTTCCTTTAGAAATTCATTTTGGGAAATTGCTTGGTTTTTTACAAGAATAACAGGACAGGAATCCACGGCAAGCATTTCCCGTATAGTTATTTATATTTTGTACTTCACAGTCAAGGAACAATTCATTTTCGATTGGGGGAAGCTAATTTCCATTGAAATTTGTTCCCAACTGTCACGATTCAAAGAATTGAATAAATTTTATATTTCATCCTACTTGATTTTCGCAATAGTGCATTGTTGTCTGTTTCCAAAACTGTCTTTGTCCAAGAAAATAAACTATGAATTCAACCCAGTAACATTCTGGTACCAGGCCTTGTGGAGGCACAAATCCTCCCATTGTTTTTATGAGATTTTTAATGACTTTGTCTCAGTTTTCAAAGATTTATTGTTAGGAAAGGATGCTCCTCGGATGTCTGTCCGGGAAACCAAGTTTTTGGACAAGAAGGGGACACTTGAACAAAAGGAAAATTACAGTGTACTAATAGTCTTTGGCTCCAAGGAAAATATCGTTTTCCTTCCATGCCACATCACGGATAAGATGTTTGTTACAGAAATAGCAAGACAATACAACCACTGGTTGCATTTTTTCCATGACAAGAGGGAAAAAGAGTTCCTTCCTCTGCCCTGGAAAGTCGGGGACTTCGTGTGCAGAAACATCAACAAGATTAAAGAATTCGTAGGCCATTTCAAGAACTTGAACCTAACATATGTTGAAAGGCTAAAAGGGTTCGACCCTAATGGTATTTTTCGAGAATATTTACTATCAGTTGGCTTTAGCATCTATTCTATCCATAGACACCTGACCGAAGACAGAGACAGTGACGACAACACTCCTGCTTATGACGATTGTGACATAGAGACATTGCAAAGCGCGACTGAATTGTACATACAACAGGGAAAATTACCCGGTGAGAAGAGTGTCCAGTCCCCGGCCACACTCCCAAGAGAACGAAATCACGGAGCATCGCTTCAATGGCCCACCCTAGTAAGAAAGCAACCCAGAAATATTCAAATGGAGGAGATAAGAACCCTCCTCGCGCAAAAATTGATAGTTCTCACAAGCTTCCCCTGATGAAGAAGAGAAAAAACATTGTAGGGCAGGTGGAAGAACCCAAAATTGAAAGTGAGCACATGCAGCTTGAAACTGAAATTGAGCACATGCACAAATTTCACCCATCCGTGGACGCAATGCACCATAGTTCCACAATGGAAATAGCTGAGACCGACATTTTTGACGAAGATGAATCCTTCGTATTCCATAGCATTGTTTTTGACAGCCAATCTAAAAATTTAATCATTGAAAAGAGAGATGTAACAAATAAGAAAGGCAAATCT
>SNQJ01S0007011.1:58890-76935 GCA_010110895.2 Picea sitchensis | reverse complement strand
ATCAAGTAAATTGAATTCCTGTCATTTCTATCATGTGTTAAGGGACCAAAATGGCAGGGCTGAACAAGCAGCCAATCAAGGCGTGCTACTGGAGGAAGGTACTCTGTTAGTGAATGGAACATTGGAACGAGTGGAAATCCCATGACCCCACGCAGACCCTTCGCTCTCTCCCAAATGTTGATTCGCGCAGGTACAAGGGATCTAAGAAAATCGGGCATGAAGACAGGAATAATTGGGTTGATTGGAAAGCAAGCTCAGCCAAGTACCAAGAAGAAACGCGCCCAAGACTGGAGGCAGACACAAGATCCGCACGGATCACCCAGTTCCCAAAGAAAATGATGAGCCAGGGAAAAAAAGAAATAAAGGGAGCTCGGGCCCCTCTCTTCTCAACTCAAGGTTCAATCTGCAAGACGCGCAGGCACAAAGAGAGGGCAAGGAACCAGAGCGAGCATCTCCAGGCACGAGAAGGGAAAGCAAGCAGGAAGATGGCGTCTTCCTCCAAAGGGACAATGAGTACAGAAGATCGTTTGAAGGCGATGGATAAAACTCTTGCCAATTTGCAGCAGATGCTACAGCACCAGTTAGACTTCTTGGAAAATCTGGATGTGGAAGCTGGACGCAGGCTAGAACAGCTAGAATCAGACATCTCCATGACGAAAATCGGGTTTGCTGAAGAATTGGACAAGCTTCACAAAGAACTGAAGAATCCTCAGCAAGAATTTGACGAAAGAATGGAACAATTGGAGGCTAAAATGGCCCAACTGAACAGCAATTGGAACCAGGATGAAGAGAAGTAATTTCTGTGTCAAGTGTCATTGTAAAAGCTCTCACAGCAGTCTGGCATTGTATTAGCCATGGATTTAAATAAGCAGTATATTAAGCAAATAGGGAGCTTAGTCAGATAGTAGGACTTGTGTCAAAGTTGTTTGTAAACAGGTAAAAAGACCCAAAGAAGCACTGGGCATTTTGTAATCTGAACCAGTGGCTCTGCCACACTTTTTAATACAATTTCATACCCGTTTATGTCAAAAAAAAAAACTCCTACATACTTATTCTACCCTCGTATATGTGCATTTACTCAATAGTGAATGTGGAGAATCTAAAACTCTATGAGCCTTCCATGTTGGATCGAGAAACTGAGGAGCTAATCATACCTACAATTGAAGACTTAACACCATAATCTCAAACAGAGTTGGCAAAAGATACAATTTTGCAGAAGAAGTCCAAAATAACCATACTTTGGTAGATTAGATTGAAAGGACAACTTCCAGGCAAGTCAAAATGGTACTCTAGGGATAAGGTAGAAGGAAAATTTCCTCACCTCATTCAACAAATTCTTTTGGGTCCAAAAGCATTCATAAATGGGGAGGTATGATCCATATTGGATCATTATATAATTTTTCATCTATCTTTGTACTTTTTGTCTGGAAAAAATATAGGAATTGGCTTGTAGGGCCCATTTTAGTGGCAAGTCCCAGTTTGGATATTTGGGGTCTGGAACTTTCTAGAATCATTTTGAGGCATCAAACGGTATTTTAGGGGTAAAAACTTTGCAAAACATAGTTGACAACCCATTGACATTGTTTTACACACTCAGACCTTTTCCATCAATGCAAAAATGAACTTAATTAGAAATCATATGTGGAAGTAATGCCTCCCACAAGTTGACCTACCTTATTGACCATCATGGTACGAGTGGATGCCACATCAACCCCCATTACTCACACATTTGAGGGTAGCCACATGTGGACTTTCAAGAATATTCTAGAAGGTCTAAAACCTTATCACTAATTGAGTGTTGAGGATTGAAAAACCCTAACCTTAGATGGTTATCACATTATGTTGAATACCAAGTTTCTAGGAGGAGAAAGGGTTCCATTTTTTAGCATTGTACTTGTTCCATAGTTGAGGATAACATCTAGGAGGGGATTTGAGAGTATAATAGAGATGAAAATGATTTTGTAGTATCCATTTAAGCCACGGTGTCAAAGGAAACTCCTTAGTGAGTGTCTCTTCCTTTGTATTTACAATTCATTACTAAAGAAAAGAGAGCGGAGCATAGGCCTCACCTTCTAGTTGGGTTTTCTCTTGTATTGGGTTTCCCATGGTACATCTTGTGTTCAATTATGTGGACGGTGTGTTCATTTCCATGTTATTTCATTTTGGTATTTCAGACATTTCACTAATTCCAGCGATAAGCTAGTGAAAATAAATCTAAGATATAAGGAAGTAAACCTACATAATAAAATATTTTAGTATAATACAAGCTTTGTTGTGACGAACTCTTCCAGTGGAATATCCACGACAGTTTACAGATCAATGCCCCACCTCTTAGTATTTGGTAAAGGATAAATAGTTAAAATATTAGAAAATGTATTGCGACACAAAGTATGTTGTATGCCTTCAAGCCCAAAATAGAGGGGGTGGTGATTGGAAAAAAAAACCATTAGTTTGCCTAGAAGTAGCTTGTTAAATGTTATTAATGCAACTTCTGAATTGTTATCTCAAGGACTAAGTGCTTAATGTTTGCCCTAAATTAGAACTAATACACCATTCTGACCAATGAATTAGCATGGCTAACCACCAAATATTTAACTAGCATAATCAATTAAACGAAGGATTTTATATTTGAGACAAAATGTTTGACAAAACCATCAAGGAATGGGAAATTAAATCATGTCAATGATCATAAGAAAACACTAAAACATTAGATTTTGACAAAACTAATTGCTTTAGCTGCAATTGGGATTACAAACTAAAATTCACCCAATGATTGTTTCTATATTGAAAGTGCAACCACAAAAAGATACCTAGTAGAATAATGCAAAATCATCTCATCTCAATTAAAAACACTTCATGCAATGAACAAAATGCAAGAGAAAAATAACACAAGATAATATATCAAGTTCTCCAAGCAACCCTCGTTGGAGCTCAGTGTATTTAATGTTCATGCAATTGTCAATTATCCTAACAAAGGGAAGAACTGGATATGTAATGAGTAGTTGACCACCAAATACAAGAATGGAAGAACAAAGAGTAAATATACAAAACCACGTACAAAACATTTAAGAAAAAAGCATATGAAAACCCTACTAAAACTCCCAACCCTCTCTAAATGTTTGGGTAACCATGTGAATTTGATGTCTCAAAAAAAATTATAGAGATGCTTTGTGAGAAGAAGACTCTTTCTAAGGTATTTCTGCATCTATTCAAAAATTGATTTTGTGGTTAAATTTTGGATTGGTGTAAAAGCATTTGTGTTGATGTTTGTAGCATCGAACATGTGCTTATGAACACATATAAGTGTCTAGACATGTGGAATTCGTTCAAAGCCTTCAACCTTAGTAATTTACTTTAATTAAAGGAATTGTTATAGTGTTTTTATAATTGAAGTGAGTTTAATTTAATGAAATGTTTTTTTTTGTAATCTAGAATATTTGTATTACCTTCCAGAGTAAAATGATTACATGTATGAGGGGCACTGGTGCAGAGGTTGTCAAGAAAGGAAACCAACAATTTCACTGGCCCACTGAGGCTTGATAAACCAGTTCATGTTGTTTGAAAGAGAATAATTGAATAACAATGTAACTAAGACTGGAATTTCTAGAACCGGAAACAACCAAAAAAGAAAACATGTGATAAGCTAAAGAGCAACCAAAAACTGAAAAATTCATAATCCTAGACAAAAATACAATCAATTGCCTAAGGGGTATCCATAAGGAGTATGCTTGAAGGTGTCTGGCCATTTCAGAGTCATAATAGCCTGAAGAATATTTTCATGGTCTCGCCTTTGTTCAGGATGTGTAAAGTAAGAATCCATCAGCTAGTCCAGTTTTTTCTCCATCACCTCCTTTCAAAATTTCAAGTCTGCATTGTCTCGCCTGAGTTCGAACATAAGTTGGAGTTGTTCTTCATAAAATCTGTGTGGAGAGGGAGGATCCATCTACGTACCCGAGCTGAGGTTGTCCTAAGATCCTTGTGGGATTGCAACTGGAACCATAATTAGAGAATGAGGGCTTTGTTTCCCATCATCAACATCCTCAGCAAGAGCGTTGGCCAACAGAGTCTCCATGACTCTCGACGTCTCTTCTAGTTCGACATTGCACCCATCAGGAATATCAGCAGGAGGTTGGGCATGCGGGTCCTCCAGAGAATAGGGAGGCTAAGAAACCAAATCAGAAGCCTCAACATAGGGGGAGAGGTGGAGAGTCTCTGCTACCTGGGTTGCACAAGGGGGAGGAGCTACGACAATGCCTACGAAGACCATAGAAGACTCCTCTTGCCCGCTTTACTTTGCCACACTCACAAGGCATATTGAAAATGGGATGAAGACAAGATTCGAACTAGTGGAGCGACGAATGAATCAACAAAGGAGAATTTTGGAGCACAACAAGAAAGAGCTTTGCAATGACAGGAGAATTGAAGGCCCGACTGTATAAATCAATCCCGGTAGACCAAATCCCCATGAAGTCGTTCGACTTCATAACTATATCCATTAAGAAAATGTATCATACCAACCTTGCAGACCCATTGAATCTACGCGAGATCATTGCCATCGTATTCTGTAGAGAACAAAATAGGAGGGACGACGCGAGGGGATTAAATGATTGACACCAACTCCAAGCCTCGTAAAACCCATCCCGCGTCGTCAGATGACAGATGATGTCATTCTGCGTGTGCACAAGGATCTCAAGGTAACACCTCATCTGAGGTTTAATTTAATGAAATGTTAAGGTTATTAGCGTTAGTGAATTAAATGAATCTTAGTAAGTGATCTCAAGTGAGGTGAGATTTAATATCAACCATCAATCACGTTGGAGATTAGGATTATGTTTGATTCGATCAAAACTCAAAATCATAAAAGCAAGGCTAGGCGAAGGGGTAAGAGACTAAGGACAAGAGCAAAGAAAGACTTGTGCTCAAGTGCTTGACTCAGAAATGACTATGATTCAAGGGGATCTTAGCAAAGGTGAAGGACTTTCATCTAGAAATCAAGTCCAAAGGAGGAAAGTGGAGGTAGTGCAACAAGGAGAAGAAAACCCAGTAGCCAGAAATCGAAGGCCATATTTTTGGGGAGCAATTGTATAGCAACAAAGTCTACATGCGAACAACGTTGTATGCGCCAAAGAAATATTCCAAGGCACGTACATACACGTCGGGCAGGTGGTCCAAGGTGCATACATACGCGTCAAACATGTGGTCCAAGGCACGTATGTACACATCAGACAAATACTCTGGGGCATGTACATACACATCGGACAGGCTGGACATGACATGTACAGATTGTAGAGGGTCATCCAGGACAGTGCAACAAAGGATTTTTTCAGGGCCAAAGTTGCGATGTTGGTTGTGTTTGTATTTTTCCTCAGTGGGCCATTTTCCCAGAACGGGAGCCCTTGTAAGCTTGGAGTCATATTTAATAAAAAGATTATTTAAAGGACAAAATTCCCATGTGCACGTGTGAAGTTTGGTTTCCAATTTTCCTTCTGTTGTTTTATTTATTTCCAGCCAATATATTTTATTATGTGTTGTAATTTATTATCAGCAAAAAAAATACAAGATAATAATTAATCAGTAGGTGTTGGGGATTGAGAGATTTTTCAACAATTTTTTCTCATTTTAATCCTAACATTGTAAATAATGAATAATGATTGGTTTTAGCTTGTTTATTTTGTAAAAGTACATATTCATATATTGAAATTCCTTTATACATTTGCTCAAAGCACTTGATTAGTTGAGCTAGCTCACTAAATTTTTTTACATTTATACATTTTTTATTTACCCAATAAAATAGAGACATTCTCTATTTTATTGTAGCAATCACAAGACTTTTCATTAAAAGATGTTACAATTCAAAAGTGTTCATTAAATCAATTATCTATATTCTATATTAAATTTTGTATTATAATTAGGATTATTATTAATTACTTTTTCATTAATATTAAATTAATATTGGTGGTCATATTAATATAGTTTATATTAGCCCAAAAGGGTTGGATCCAATGGTGGAAAGCAAGGAGTTTTTCAACGTTGGGCAAGGTTCAATTCCCGTGAGAGCTTTAGCTAGAGCCATGGGGGCACCTTGAGGTAGTGGTCGAACGTGTGGTTGCACCTAAAGATACTATATTAAATGGTATCGTGACCCGTGCACACATAAGTGGATCTAAGCTCACCCCTATGTCCTTTAAATTTTTTATTCCCCGAGGTGTAGAACAAAGGGTGATGGAGTCTGTTGTTAAGGCGTTCTGTGATGTTAAAGGCATCGGTTCGAAACCTGCGGAGACAAAAAAATCCAACCATGTTAAGAGTTGGTGTGGCTCAGGCCGGGTGCAATCCCCGGGTGATTTTGAAGGCTTAGATGCCCCTGAGTCGTGGTTTCTTAGCCACAGGTTAGTCCCACATGTCACTGACAAACTAACAAACAAAAAAATATAATTTATATTGTAAAAAGATTGTAAAAAATATTAATAAAAGACTTCCTACTTATCATTAGACCCTGATTCAACCAACACAAAGTACATTTCAAAGTGCATTGTTGACATGTAATTGCTATCTTTTTTTTTTCTTGTTTCTTTTTTCTCTTTTAAAAAGCATACTTTGTAAGCGAAATAAATACAATGGTTTTATGTGACTTATATTGATTTAATTATAAACAAATTTATAACCATTTTATTTTTTGTTTTAAATATTTTTTGATTGTGTGATGTATTTTATTAGTTTATGATGATTATATTGATTTTAATGAGAAACAAATTTGTAAGTAGATCATATAATCTACTTTATTTTTTTGTGTGGATATGTTTTATTAGTTTAATGTGATATAAATAATTATTGAACATTTTGGGTGTGATTCAATGACTCCACCTCTCATAGATACCCTTTATTAATTGATTGTTCATTTTGGGAGTAATTCACTAACTCCACTTTTCATAGATACTCTTTATGAATTGATTGTTGAATAATCCTCGTGTGTTTCCACTATCAATAAGAAATATGTAGTATAATTATGACTGCTACTTGAAACTCGTGATTTTAATTTGTTTTTGTTTTTTATTATTGAATATATGAAATTTATGCTTATATATGGTTAAGAATGACAACCGGAACTTGAAGTTTATTGAAGAGATATACTTACATTTAAAAGACCTTATCTAGTTCTATATGAACTTGATAAAGTTGGCATTTTCATTATGGAGTGAATTAAAAAGTGGGCAAACGACTTTTTGGACGATTTTTTTCCCATTGAGACAGTTCTGCCTTGATTTACTCATTTTATCAAAATTCCGATGATTTCGGTCATCTTAAAATGGACCAAAATCCAAGGAGAAATGCTATAGTCAAAGTTATCATCAATCAAGTGGAACTATAACATTCAGCAAAATTCTTATTAAATTCATGAAAAATTTTGACCAAAAAAAATTGAATTTGTCCATAATAAAATAAAAATATTAATAAAAAAAAAAATACAAAAATAGGTAATCCTTACAGTTTAACATAAGGGTCTCACACAACCAAACAATTCAAAACACAAAATACTATCTTATCATACATGCATTGACTTAGACCCATACTAACACAGTTACAAACACAAAATACTATCTTATCATACATGCATTGACTTAGACCCATACTAACACAGTTACAAATCAGAAAATATTGATGTCCATTTCTACCAATAAAATATAAGCTTATGTGCAAAAAGATTGATTATTTATTATAGACTGATTATTTATTGTTAAAAAATGTAAAAGATCAAAGTTGTGACTTTGAAATTCCAAAATCACTTATCTACCAAAATATCGATAATCGTACTCGTACCCATCATGAGCGTACATGGGATCCTTACGGATCCACCCCTGATTAGATATGTCTATCATTGAAAGAGATCAGCAAGGAGCTTTAGTACACCAAATTGTTGAGCTTGCTATGATCCTAAGTTGGTATTTTCATATTAAATGTGAGTATTTCAACAATTTGGTATTTTCATATTAAATGTGAGTATTTCAACAATTGTTCATTGTTGTTATATAACTTTAACCCCTAAGTTGGTATTTTCATATTAAATGTGAGTATTTCAACAATTGTTCATTGTTGTTATATAACTTTAACCCCCAAGATTAGGTATTTTCATATTAAATGTGAGTATTTCAAGAATTGTTCATTGTTGTTATATAACTTTAACCCCCAAGATAATAGTACACTTCTATAGAATATAATTAAGAAAGAACATACTAATCAAAGGAGGATTGTCAGTTTATTTATTCCAAGTTAATTATTCCATGTGACTTGTTTGGCCCTCGTGCACTGGAATGCCCCAATAAAGGAGGATTGTCAGTTTATTTATTCCCTGTGACATGTTTGGCCCTCGTGCACTGGCAGGCCCCAATATAGGGGTCATTATCCGAGCAAAAGCAATCATGGTCACAACATCATGTCCCAGTAAATGCTTGATATTAGTAAGCATATTGCAATACAAAGTATGGTGTATGCCTTCAAGCTCATATGGGCCAATCAAAGTTGGTGAATAATACAATAAGTTTTATGATTCAACTAAAGTGGTAAATGCTTAGTAGTTAAAATATTAGTAAGCATATTGCAGTATAAAGTATGTTAGTATGCCTTCAAGCTCATATGGGCCAATCAAAGGTGGTCAATAATACAATAAGTTTAATGATTTAGTTGAAGCGAGCCATCAGTCCAACACTAAAAAAATTAAGACTGTACTAAGTGGCAGACCCCAACTTGAGATTATCATTATGCACTTAGTAGATTGAGAATGGTAGTTATAACACACCAGCAATGTAAAATCCAAGTAGCTCAAATCTGCCACATATAAAAGTTAGTCTGGAGTAAAATAATCTTTTGAAAGATGTTATGAAACATAAATGCTAGTGTCTTTACCTAATGGTGTAAATGATAAATCTTCAACGGAAATAAACTGTTGGGTGCAAAGACCAGCATGCATACTCAAATAGTGGAATAACCACTGGCCCCACAGTAATTTTGAATTCCTCACAGTATATACTATAATCACTAAGAAATGAAGCTTCAAATTCAAGCTCCTTTAAAGGTTTCAATATATTTAAACACATGAACACGACTTGGATTCCTAGTTCACTCAGCAAATTAACAATTGGATGAAAGGTGCCTTGAACTTGGATGAGACAAGCTTGGCCATTCTGAAACTTTCCATACATAACTAAGTAAAGAGAGAACTGTAGAAAGCATGGAGATTTTGTTGCTATGG
Organism: Picea sitchensis; assembly: GCA_010110895.2. Taxonomy (NCBI): domain Eukaryota; kingdom Viridiplantae; phylum Streptophyta; class Pinopsida; order Pinales; family Pinaceae; genus Picea; species Picea sitchensis. The sequence goes on along the minus strand of SNQJ01S0007011.1, from coordinate 67,688 downwards.
CAATCTCCCACCGCTGTACTGTCAACCTGTAGAAACAATTCCAGAAGGATACAACTATTAAGGTTTTACTTGTTCCCTGATAAAGTGCTCAACCTCAGATATTTTGCCTGAAATGGCAGATGCTTCAGTGACGGTGACTTTGTTGATGCAGTGCGAGAAAGTGAAAGGCTGTCCCTGAACACCTAGTGTAACTTCATTGGCAATATCTGCAGCTGATATAGAGCTTCTTGATGCACGCAACTTGTCTCTGAAAAATGTTGAAGTTCAGAAGAAATAACTGAGGACTCTCTCATGGCAGCAGTACACATATAAACTGACAAAAAGTACTATTAAAACTAAAAAGGTATAAAAAGTTTCTTAAGTGAACAGCATAATTAGCACGTAAGCGTAAATCCACAGGAAACATTTCAACTCCAATTTTCAAAGACAATGTATTTGAGGGAGGAGAGTATTGATGTGGAAAAAAATCCCATCATGGGGATATAACACTATAGTAAGATAGCTTGCAATTATGGACTTCACATTCAAGAAAGTGGACACATTATATTAGAAGTATTATAAAATGATGTATTTAAGAAGACCTCAGAGATAGTAGACACTTGGTATAAAATAATGGATTCAACAAGATCTTAAAAAGATAAACATACATTTCCTTTTCCAACTGCTTCCTTATGAAATCCATGGAGTGGGCTGTGACTTTGTCCACCTTGTTGCAGACTATAAGCAGTGGGATTTTCTTCTTCACTACAAGTGCCCTAGTCAATATATCATAGAGATACCTTCAACCACCACATCAAAAGCATTAGCTCATGAGAAGCATCTAATGCATGGGTTACAGCTCCAGTATAATTGGAACACACACGCACATATTAAAGGTCAACAAAGAGCTAACGGTCAGACAATCAACCATCCACATATGGGTGTTCATCCTTAAACCAAAACAAAGAGCTGCTAAAATCAAAAAGATCAAAGACATTACTCGGCTGTTGCTCGACTGTTTGGCAAAAAATCCAAAGCATCAACAACGAACACAATCCCAACAGCCTGAGATAAAAATTCATCCAGCTTAGTTCTCAATCTTGAATGACCCGGCACATCCACTACATGAACTGGCTTTATATTTCCCTTCTGCATATAACAACGTGTCACGATATCTTAGATAGATAAAGAGAAATAAAGGTACATGTAAGTTTCACTAATTAAAAAAAAAGAACTGACTCTAGCAGAGAAAGTTACTAAATGATATCCATCTAGCAGAGGACCAAAAAACATAATGTAACAATGATCAAGCTCCCTAGGAGGCCACAATTTCCTTAAACTTGCAAACAGCAGACCTGTGGCTCCACTAGTGACTAAAGTATGGAGTCTGAAGTTGAACTCATCAAGGGAACTAATTTCACGTTTTATTCAACTAAAGGTATATTATGGTTCCAACTAATTTTGTCCATTCAAACAATAAAACCTAATTTTTAGTACAATAGTATCTTAGAACATCATAATTGCAGTCCTGCTGCGGAGGTTATCTCTAACTTGTTCTTCCTATAAAGTCACTATGGAAAATAAATAATTTGCTACACTCATATAGTCACAGCACGCATATACCTTTGATGTCCATTCAAAACAATAAAACCTACTTTTTAGTACTCTAGTAATCATAGAACATTATATTCCAGTCCTGCTTTGGAGGCTGTCTCTCACTGTTTTTTCCTATAAAGCTGGTGTGGAACATAATAATTTGAGCTACACTCGTATAGTCACAGCATGCATATACGTATAGTCACAGCATGCATATACCTTTGGTGTCAATTCAAGACAATAAAACATATTTATTAGTACTCTAGTAATCATAGAACACTATATTCGAGTCCTGCTTTGGAAGCTATCTCTAACTGTTCTTTCTTATAAAGGCAGTGTGGAAAATAAATAATTTGGGCTACACCCATATACTCACAGCATGCATATATACCTTTGAAGATTCTGAATGCAGTACAAAGCAGTCTTCATTTGGTTCCATTGAGGTCACAGTCCCTTGGTGTGTTGAACCATCCCGCAGCTGAAACCAAAAAGAAAAATTAATGTTTGCAGCACCAACCACTCCCTCTGCATAGACCTCACAGATTTTTTACTTTGTTCTGATATCTTAAATTGTAATAATTTACATCAATTTCGACCTAGAAATAAGCTCTCTTGTTTATCTTATTTTGCCTACTATGTAATATTGAACAATAGCAGAAATAAAAATACTAAGACGTGCACAAAAGGTCCACATTACATATTTAAGACAGAAGTAGTTCACTATCATCTCAAGCAAGTTACCAAATACAGTGAAGAATACCCTGGACACTAAGGTCGTATGGCATAGTGGTTACAGCAAGCATAATTCAGTATTTTTATAAGGTGAATATTCAATGCCAGTTGTTGACTGAAAACTGTTATAATAACATATGAAAGGAAGCAAGCAAGGGAAGAAGAACTCTAGATTGCAGAAAAACGTGTTGATTTTTTTGGGGGAAAAGGTAGTACTTCTTAACCTTGTCATAAGACAATTCTGCATCAGTAAATTCTGCATCAATACAAAAATAGTTAGCATTTAATTTAGTGCCTGTTGTGTGTTGGAAAATTGAATACAAATACCAAATAAATGCAAGGTTTGGGAATGTAAGCTCCGACACATTTAAAAGATACATGCTTTAACAGCAACATGGTCAAAAAGCATTGTGTGGACCTGCTGCTTTAATTAAAATATATGGTAGCCTGCTCCAGTCTTTTTCTCAGATGTGCCTATCTTTGCACATAGCTCTCCAGAGTCCAAGCTCAGTCCACACCTATTGCAAATTTGCAGTAGGTAGCAGTCACCCCTAAAGTTCCCTCCATTAACCTTACAAGTTACAAGTACTACATGATAGTTATTTTAAATTAGATTCACAGATGGAAAGTTAATCTACACAGTTGATAATCAATCTTTTCTTCAGAATTTAGATCATGAAAAACCATCCACTTTATAGAGCTAATTTTTACCACTTCTTCCTTGGATGTTTATTTTATTGCGAGCTAGCAAAACCAAATACTCCTGGAATATTATAAAAAGGCAGTAAAACTAAGCCTTGTTCAGTTCACCTAATCCAGCTAAAGAAATTGAACTGCCCCATTCACTTCTTTTTAAAAATTCCCCTTCATCTACAACAATAGTTCTATCCTGTTGCCCTTGTTGAAATTTAAGTACAATCCTTTTTTTTAAATCTGCTCTAGACAAGACAAAATGATAAAGAGACATAACAAAGCAACTGTAATTTTGTAACATGATAAATCATCACAATCTTACAAGACCACAAAAGCTTCTAGCCATCTCAAATTTCTCTTATACTATCATATGTCATGGAAACAATACCTGATAGAAAAGTACAGTCTTGCCTGCACCACTTAAGCCTGCCAACAAAATAGTATTTGCTTTCTTGCGCCTTAAGAGTCCTGTAACTGTAAAGTGGTCAAAAAGTAAGGAGACTTCTTCATTGAGATCCTCCTAACAGAAGAAAAAGGCAAGCCCATTTTAAAATAGAAACTCCAAAATTTGTACTAATCTCCAGCTAGATATTCTCTAGACTCTGAAACACTTCAAATCAGCCAATATGCTATGAACTCAATCTCTTACTAAATGCACATTTTTATATGCTCATGAAGTAACGATGGATGGCAATGTTCATTGTTCAGATAGGTCAACCTTATAGTAAACAAAGGTTGCAACAACCAACAAATCAGCCAATATGCTATGAACTCAATCTCTTTCTAAATGTACAATTTTATATGCTCCTGACCTAATGACGGATGGCAATGTTCATTGTTCAGACAGGTCATCCTTATAGTAAACAAAGGTTGCAACAACCAACAAATCAGCCACTATGCTATGAACAAATCATTCTTAGGAGAAAATAGTTGTGCAAAATATGTTGAGATTATGGAAGTCTGTTGTCATTCACCGTCTTAGAGTGTGGCATTAATTATAATAAAATTGGTGTATGAGACACCCTTGTTTGTGGGACAAAGGGAGCCCCTCCATATAGTGATTTGACTGCTTAATCTACAGCAATGTTATCAGAACCGAACCAGTCACTGAACCAATGGACCCCTAAAACTGGAAACTGGTCGAAACCGGACCAGAACTAGAAAAAAAAACAGAAATAAAAAAATGGATGACCAAAAGATACATAAAACATTCCAATTTTGATAAAAAAATATATATATTCATGGACATCCTTGTGAATCCAAACCATTAGGCACAAATACGTAAAGTTTTCTCATGTATATAGAAAGGATGCATATAACCAAAATAGCATAGAGTGCAATCCATATCTGAACCAAAATACATAAACAAAGAGGCTCTAAATGGTCTCTAGAGTCCAAAAAAAATCATGCTACAACAAATAACTACATATCATCAAAATCATTGCCTATATTGCGATCCTCATCATCAGTATCACCCTCTAAGCATTAAAATAAGGTAGAAAAAACTTAACATGCCTAATCAGTGATTTTGCTTGAGTGAAGGGTGTTACAACAAAATCTAGCACCCCCAAATGATGTAAAGTCCCAAGAATCAAGGGGCTAGTTTTGTGCACTCAAGAAGGCTACCCACTGTCACCACCATAGCTCTTCCTCGCACTTTTGGTTGCCTCTTTTCCAATTGAAGGGGGGCTTCCCTAGAGATAGGAATCAGGATTGCTAAGGCTATAGAGTGGAGGCTCAAGGTGATTTTGTGAAAAGTTGGCCTAAGCAAAACAAATGGTTGTAGTAAAATGGATAATGACCAAGTACCAATCCATATATGGACTAAATAGAGTCAAAAAAGGCATGGATCTAAAAGGCTAATGCATGAATGTGCAATGCAAATTAGGGCTGCTATGCATGCCACAAATCAGCCTTAGCTTGCTGAAAATTGATGCAAAAAATTATCCTTGGAGAGCTAGGGGTGCTACTCTAAAACAAAGTCATGAAGGTGATGGTGTATTAATTCAAGCAACAACCTAGTTTGTTAGATGCAAGCTTAATATAACAACAATGAATATAAGTGGAATGAAATTCTCACATTACATTATCCAAATGGTAGATACACCATTACAAGGCCTTCATGACTAGTTGCAAGGGTCTCCAACAAAATAAATATGTGAAAAAACTGCATAAATAAAGCCTCACATAAGATAGATGCAATACCTCCAATATTCCATTGAGCTTGTGAAATGATGTATAATGAAGCCCAAGGGGAGAGCTCCTCAATACCAAAATTCCCAACCATTACAATGGAGAGAGAGCTCCTTTTTACAGAGTGAGTCTCTTCTCTCATAAAATAATCATATTTTAACTAACTCCATGACAAGTCAAACAAATATTATAACGATAGAGTACTTAGATCTCTCCTAATTCCATGGTTGACCATTTTACATGTGGAAAATACCCTCTCCAAGGCGATTCGCCCCCATCCATAAACAGTAATAGTATGTACCAAATAATGCTCGTGAAGGGGACGCATCACCAAAAATAGGCATCAAAACAAGTCAAATGCCAAATGTCCACATGAAATGTGCCCTCCAAGAATGTGCATGCATGCAACCACTCCACATGGGTGAATTCCAAGGTAACCAACTCCATGGATGAATGTACAAGATGCCAAGTGGATGGAGCATTCTATAAGAAAAGATGTAGTCAAAAACCCCAAAATAGCAAGTGGACCGTCTCCACAAAGCAAATCCAAAGAGATAAGGGCAAATTAGGGTTTTGACCTTGCCAAAATTCCATGATTGATATATATATATATATAGCAAGAAATGTCTCCACAAGTGCATCCTCCAGGAATATCCAAAACTAGCAAGAAGAAACCTTCCACATGTGTGCCCTCCAAGAATAATCTCCAAAAATAGAAATGAGATAAAGTACAAGAGAATGATTAGTCACACATGTGACCATCCTCATGTGTCACACGCTTCCCAATAAAAACCTCCATAACCACCCCAAATAAAATAATAAGCCAAAGACATGAGGGCACTCTCCCATGAAGGTCAAAAGATGTCAAGTTTAGCTGAAATATCCATGCAATAGAGATGAGAGAACACCTAGGAGAGGTGCACCCTAGAAAAATGTGCCATGTAACTACTTTAACTACCTGACAACTCATAAAAATTTCTCCATCTGAAGAGCACCCTAGGAGAATGTGCCAAGGTGGTTAAAACTCATCAATCAAATAATCCTCCATATGTCATGTCATAAAAGTGACTAGCCAACCCAAGAGAGTGCACCCTAGAGAAGTGTGCCAACCTCTCTAAGATACCAATAAAATATTACATGCCTTGAAAGTGGTGCCCAAGAAGGGGGAACACACCACTAGAAAGCTTCAACTAAGTCCAAATATCCACTCCAAATGTGAAAATGAAGCATATAAAATAGGGTACCCAAGCTATTAACCTTAATTTGAATAAATTAGATTAATTTAACCATTGAATAGTTAAATCAACCTCAACATGTGTGCACAAAGGTCAATGCTTAAATATAACCATAGTCTTCCGAATTAGAAACCAACAAATTAAATCACCATGAACATGTTTGCCAATAAGGGGTGCACTTTAATAAAGTGTTGTGCAATGTAAATAAAAGATGTTCTCCCTAGCAAAACCCCTCCATGATAACAACAAAACATAAGCTCCAACCTAAAGTGCACTACCTACAAGGGATTATGAAATCAAAATCACCATATAACCTTAGGAAAAGGTTAGATCACCATCAAATCATAATGTAATACCCCCTCTCTAACTCAAACTTTGGAAATAATATTTCAATGAGGATACTAGCATCATAAAACACATTCCCCCCTAGGTGATGTCTAGCAAATGTGACATTATAAAGTTAAATCACCTAGGAAAATCCCACAAAAGCAACATGAATCATCCCACCGTAGCAACATCATAAGAGAAGGGGACATAACAAAAAGGCTAACCCATCCAACCATCAAGTGTGTTCCTCAACACACATCCAACATATAAGGACCATGTAGAACACCCCTCCTAGTGCAATCAAATAATACCACATCATCATGCAAAAGTCACTAGGAAACTTTAACAATCATGAGACATATATCTCCTAACCATCATCATCTAACCCTGTGGGGGGCTAGAACCATCATCCACCTCCAAGATAAACATATATACCAAACCAACATAATGAGATGGTATGCTCCATATACATCAAAAGTGCAACCAAGGGGTGGTCAACAAAGCAAGCACATGTGAAAACCACCAAGCAACGAGTACATGTGGGAAGACCACTAAGCAACAAGCACAATCACCATCCAACCAAGGATAAGACAAAATAAGACAATTTTATTAATGTTTGACTGGTGACCACAAAAGTAGGTCAAAGGGACTGTTGAGTACAATGATGTCATTACAAAGCAAGAGTACCAAAAGGTCTCCAATAAAAGGCTAGACACAAAAAGTAAAGTAGAGTAAGATCTAAGTTGAGGTATGAACAACCCTCGACTCCAAGCCCAGAAACCCGCTTTAGGGTGGAGATGTATAGAGAGAAGATCCAGGGATAAGAAGAACCAAAAGTAATGAGCTAGATCTGTCATGGAATAGACCCATCTCTCCTAACATCTAAGGTCGAATGAACAAATCTCAGTATAGTATGATCACTAGAGGGAGAACTAGTGGGATGTCTGGATCATCCACTGTGTTGTTGTTTGGAAGACGTAGTTCATCGTTGAGGCCTGGGAGATCTCGTCCAACTCCTGGGGAGGGATCTAATCTGGTTATGTCGCTGAAATCTCATGGGATGGGGGAAGGTCCCATGGATCCGCACTGATATGGAGTCCGGAGCTATGTCGATATTTGTTTGTCTCTCAGTGCCCCTTCCTGAGAGAAACACCATGAAGAAGGAAGTGTTCCACTAGGTAGAGTTTGATCTAGTAGGACGTTGAAGAATATGGGCTTGGAGATTGAGGGCCTCCTACATCTATAGGGCCAAGCATCTATAGTCAAAATATCTGAAGAAACCAATGAGGGTCTCAGTCTCCTTGAATAGGCAATGGAACCTTCCCCTAATCTCATAGTAGATGGGGTGGAAGAAGATTAAGTGCTCCACAGTCTCAACCTCTTGTAGATGGCATAGCTAGTAGATCATGTCTGAGCAATCTATCCAGTGGTCGATCTCTACACGAAGTCTATGGGAACCCATTCTAAATTGGCCTAAGGGAATGCGAAGAGCGTGCACCCAATGGCGAAGTGTATACCGTGGTCAAACAATGAGCCAGTTTCTAAGCTCTAAGAAGTGCTCAGCGTAGAAGTCCATCTTTGGGCATAACCCACCCTGAGGTTTAACCCAAGTGATCTAGATAAACTACCTATAAATGTCATCCCTGATGATCCTATTCAACTCATGTCTACTAGGTAGGAGGTGGCTAGGTGCATCTAAGGAATATCTAAATGAAGGGAGATGGTCCATCTGAATGCCCACGGACTCTAAAAGATTTCAAACCTGTAATGTCCCCACTTTGGGACATCGTCACAGTGCAGAGATTTATGCTGACCAGAGTAGCTAGATGGATGTTATAGCGAGTACAGGGGTATTTAAGAGGCATTGTGGGGTCCAACTTGCATTGATCATCATATTCCATCATTATGAACCATTCCGCACAGATTGGCTTTGGTTTCGTTGCATTCCGACGATTTCCATGATTTTGACTATTTTGAGCTATAAGTTAATTAAAATCACTGAAGAGGTCATTTTGGGCACATTACTTGGAGGAACCTCTCAGT
>SNQJ01S0007011.1:15975-27904 GCA_010110895.2 Picea sitchensis | reverse complement strand
CGCATATCGCGAAATCGGGGTTTTCGTTGCATTGTGTTCTTTGCATTATGAAATCCCGATCCCCGAATCTCCGATGAAGCCTCCTGGCTGCCACGCGTCCATACGAATGAACGGTCCAGATCCCTGCTTGATTTAACAGCTGCGATCAAATCGCGAAATCGCGTATCGTGATTTCGGGGTTTTCGTTGTAGAGTGAACTGGACATTTCAAAGTCTCGATCCCCGATTCTCCGATGGCTTATCTCTCTCGCAACTTCTACAGATCCGACGGCCCTCGTTCTTTCGGGAAATTTGAATGGAATCCTACGGTCACTGACTCTTCTCCTCCCGATTATTGTTGCGCGGCTATTCATTGCTATTGTCATCACTGCAACGACAACTATACTTGCCATCAGCAACCACAACTGTACTTGCCATCAATGACAAGTATACGCTGATTTGCTTTCTGTTAACTGAAATTGCCAACAAATGGAACTGACAAGACTAAGTTTAGTGAGGGAGTGGTACTAGATGCTTCAAGGTTTACATCGAATGAAGATACTGTAGATATTTCTCCATCCTTTCTTGCCCATAGACAGGAATATCCTTTGCTAGTTGGGCATATTCAAATTTCAAACAGACATGAAAATTCAAAGGTACAGAGGATAGCGATAATGGGATTATTTCTATGGGAAATAGCCAAATTCAGTCTGCTAAGGACACGAGTCAAAGGCCAGAAAGCTCACAGGCATCAATAAGTTCAAATAAGGTCAGTTCTGACAGTCAGAAGGCTACACTCATGGACTTGTCAGACATGGGACTTAGCTCTTTGAATGTTTTTCAAAGACATCAGACAAAGGAAGGCTTCAAAATTATAGTGAGCTATGCACACTGTTTTCTTTTATGAACGCAGAACAAAGAAGTCATGGTTTTAGGAGGAAAAGTGTTTATGCAGTATTGGTGCTGAAACGAGTCAAAGCACAGCTGGATGGTCAAAACAGTGATGAGAAAAGACAATTTACTGTTGCAGAACAAGTGGATCATTTACTTCGTCAGGCTGCAAAGGGGCACACTCTTACTCAAATTGTTGGTATTCCTCCTTTGATGAGGTCAAGAGGTGATCATGAAGAAGCCAGTAGGGTATTGCCCAGCAGAATCAAGAGGAAAACGGGCTATGTATAGATGAAGAGGTTGCCAAGAATCCCCACCACAACTTACTATTAGTCCACCTAAAATGGACTTGCCTGCATTTTTTTTGTTAAATTTGGAAAGTCTCTGAATTGGAGAATTCGATGCTTTATTTTGGTAAAAGGTTGATTATACCTAGATTGCCCACAAAGGCATGTGGCCTGCTTCCCATATGGACTTATCATATGCTAGTTGATATGTGAAAATGCCAATTTGATGTAAAAGCAGTCTACAGGGAAAGCCTTAAAGCCTGCTACAGGAAAAGCCTGGAAAGCAGTAAAGGAGGGGCAAACAAAAGGGTTACAGTTGGCAGGCATGTACAGTCTCGCCAACTTGGTAAGCTTTCTTTCCGTCTTTGAACAGTAGGGTTGACTTGCTTTATGGAGGAAACAGTTCTATATATACAGTTTTGAGAAGCAGTTGAGGGGTTAGACAGCTCATTCTTGGAAACAGTGTTAGAAGCCAAGAGACTCATTCTTTCACCCACAAGATCTTGACCACCATCTCCACTGCAGGCAAGGAACTCAATGGCAACCTATCACCTATCACTCAGTATGATGCAGACAATCTCCCGGGTAATAAGTGGTTTGATATAGTTATGCTTCACTTTAGCTCTCTAAATCTCTTGGTTGTGTTCATCTGGTTGTTTTCCTGGTGTAGTGTGGTTTTCGTGCATTTACTCAGAAATTTCTTCACTCGAAGCACACTTTCTTTCATGCAAAGTCCATTTATTTTTCACTGTCATACAAGTCTCTGGAATCTGATCTCAAACGTTTAAATTTACCTTCACTGTTGACTGTTTTCAGACAGCCTGAGAATGAGTTTTAGTGTGCTGGTCGTCTTTGGAATATGTGCAGAAATCTTAGTTTGACAGCAGCATACATTTATTAGGGACACCCCCCTAAGACTAGAATACTACCAGTCAGAATAGAGAGGCCTTCCAACTATGACAAGGGTTGGTTTGCCTACAGTTGTCGGGCAAGTTTGCTTGTGCAGGTTTGTGTGATAACACCAAGTTAACTCCAAGACTCCATGCAAGAATCCAAGCAACACAATGCCATCTAGGGCTCAATGCACCCCACCAGAATGCCCAACAATCCTCCTCCAATCCAAAGCATCCTCCAAGCAAGTAACATGTTGTCACAAGGTCCCCAATACTCCAAAGAAGAAAGACACATAAACATCTAGTTGAGGTCTAGCAAAACAAAAGCAAGCCAGCTCCACGTGCATGTCCATCATGAACCAACCAAGGGCTCATCCATACACCACATACCTCATATCACATGGCCCCAAACTCAAAGAATTAAGTGCCCTCCTTCAAGTGCCCGACACTCCTCCTAGGTAGGTACCTCTCCTCATCAAGCAGTCGACTCCCCCATTGTGTGCACCCAATGGGTTAGTAAACAAGTTGACTAGGATATCAACCTCCTAGGCAAGGGTACCATACCAACACTCTAACCAAGGTCAAGCATCCACCTGAACTAAGCCATCCATGTGTCCATGAAGCATCACCACCAAGGTGCTAGGAGACATGGCACTCTCCTAGCAAGTGAAAACACTTTTGGAGTAACCCCAAAACCTAACATTCCACGGAACCTAGAAAAGTTCCCATCCCACTAAAAGTACCAATTGGTCTAGAGAGCAATCATGGTGCCCAAGACTCCTCAAAAACTTGTTCCAAAGGTATATCACGAGGTGATGACCCCCTACTAATATTGATTTTTCTGTATCTAAATATGATTATTTGTGTAATCAATTTTGCATGGGCTCCATTCTATGGTAATCTGTCAAAAGGGTGCCTCCTGAGACAGTTATCTGAGAATGGATCAGGGAATTGTCAAAGACATAGGGATGGCATTGCACACATACCCATTGTTTCAATTCAATGGCTTGATCCATGCGATGGAAATCTTGCGTCACAACACCTGTGTCTACAAGAACACCCTGATTAGTTTCTCTACTTGATCTCATGGCTTTTTTGCTGATAAAGTTGTGTAGTTATTTTTCCTAGGTCTAGGTTGAATTTATCTGCCTCTTAATGCAATTTTGGCTATAGCTAGCCCTAGAGCATATCTTTGCCCCCTTAGGGGACTTCATATGCTATGAACCTAAGTCGTTCTTTAACCCTAGGCCCCAACGTCGAAATTGCATTAAGTTGAACCTTTCAAAGGACCTTAAGGAATTCATGCTCATCTGGGTAGGAGATAAGTTTATTAGGTAGTCTATCCGCTACATCATAACAACTAGTTTTGGTGTCAAATCCCAGATTATCGTATCCATGACTAATGTCTTAGGTTGGCTCTACAACGGCTTAGCCCACACAAACACCCCCAGCAGCTAAAGCCCGCCCCGCCTCAAATGCAAGTGAAAATGGTTGGACTCGGGTGGTAAGAAAGAAGAAAAATGTTGGAGAAGCTAAGAATCGAATCCAAAAAGCTTTGACCTCTAAAACTCCAATCGTGTTTAGATCTAGTAGGCCACCACAGCTAATGCAACCAATAAGCCTTCCTCAAGCTCCACCCACCCTAGGAGTGATAGTCATTGAGCTCAATCTCCAACGCCACTCTTGCATGCTTAGGGAAAAGAAACTTTGAACAAGGATGACGACCAAGCTAAATGGCCAAGATAGATTACTCTTCAAGACTGGCTTCTCCAATCTCTGGTTATTGCAAAAAACCCTTTTGGTGCTTTCCAAGACCTCGAAGATAATGAGGTGAAGATGCACAATGTAATTGATTTGTATGAAAGTGACTTCATGGAATGTCCAAGGCTTAAGTGATTGCAAAAGAAAACATATTGTTTGCCAACAATTGTCTTTAATTGGTGGGACAAATATATTTTGTTTGCAAGAAGTCAAAATCATGAGGTTTGTGTTGTGTACAACTCTGGTCGCTATATGCCTTGGAGTGCTTCATATCTTCTTTGACCATTCTAAAGGAAAAGAGGGTGTTATCGTGTTGGTCACCCTTCACTTAGTCGAAGTTGTTAACTGGGGAACTAACCCCTCTCAAAGACTACTTTGGGTGTTACTCCCAATGCTTGACTCCCTAGGCTTGGCCAACATCTACACCTTTAATGATTCAAGGAAACACGCATTCTTTTGGCATTGGTTAGTTGATGAACTACTTGATGCACCACAACATATTTGTGGAGACTTTAGCATGGTTGAATGTAAAAAAGACAAATAAGGGATGTTCCCTCCCGTCTAATAGTTGGGGAAATGGAATCCCAATTGTCTTTGAAGGCTCACCATGGTCTCTATAACCCCAACCTTAATCATCAGTAGGACTCTCTGTTATCTAGTCCACTTGGAATCATTTTAGAAAGGGGCCAAAGAGGATTTACCAGTGGCTCAATCAAGCCCTTCTTTCTAAGCACAATTCGTTTCTTTTACTCTGATGGAAGTAGGCATGTCCATGTTCAAGGCACTACTACTCTATGGGACAAGCAATCTATATGGTTTTCCATCTCTTGCGAAGCTCAAAAGATGCATTTGCCAAGCACTCAATACATCATGAACATCTCCCACCTACAAAGCCAAGGTTGCTTGGCCAGCATTCGAACTATGTGGAATGAAATCCAATCCCTCGACCACGAGAGATTTTGACTAGTTTGTCTGGTGGGAAGACATAATTTCCAAAATTGTTGCCTTTAAGCAGGACCATGGTTTAGACAAAGCCGCAACAAGGTTGTTTAGGTTGAACTAGATTTAGTCATGCAAGGCCTGGAAGGGCACACTCAAAATGAGGAAAAGCAGGCTCATGCAACCAAACTATGCCATCTTCTCCCTCTAAATGGGACCCACCAAGCTAAAGGCACCCAGCTATGACATCGTCTTCATTGGCTTAAAACCAATGACAAACACACCAAATTCTTCTTTAAAGATCTTGACACCAAGGAGGTCAACAAGAACATCTCTACTTTGAAAGTAACCAAGGGTCGAACCACTTGCAAAAAGAATATTGATAAAACATTCGCAGATCACTACAAGCCGGTATTCCAAACCTAGGGCCTGATTGAAAAAATGCAAGACACCACGCACAATTTTCTAGACTTAATCACATGCTTGGTCTTTGAGAATGTAGGGCTTGCATCCTAGCTTTGTCTCTTGATAAGCTTTCAATAGCCCTATGTGAAATGGTTGATGACAATGCCACATGGGATTTTGTTGGGCCAAACCTGCTACACGTCTACAAAGAAGCCCTTGAGAATGGTTCCTTAGGTGCAAGGATGATCGGTAAACGGTAGGCCTATGGCTCATCCACCTCACCAACACGGATGCTTCTTCAATTTATATTCGTGTAATTTGAATTTGTTGCCTCTTCGACAACTTTCGTAGCAAACAACGAATGTAGCAAACAACTCCCATGGAAACATCTTTCGCTGCCTCTGTCTATGTTCTACTACAACCACTATGAGTTCCAACTCTAAGAGAAATTAACATCATGCTACATATCACTTCAATCAGCAAAATATCCTACTCTGCACTCTGACTCTAAGTTAGAAAAACACTTTGCTACAGAACTATCAATACACTTCACTCACAGGTTGTTGATCATACCAAGGCAACCACAAAACCAATGAAAGAGGGAATCACCATTTGTGGGTAAATTATTTGATGTCTCACACTGCAAAGAATTGTCAGGAATGCTTCCAAACAATATAAAAACGAATCACAAGATGACCATGTGTAAAAACGAAATTGGTGCCTATGCAAGTATATAGCAGCGTCCCACTGCTTGGGGTGGCCGAAATGGGAGTGAAAGGCATTGTACCAGACACAAGAATCATTTACCGAGTGTTGTGGGTGACCTGAAGGAAATCACCCAGGCAATGAATAAAACGCCCAAGGGTCTCTAAATTCACCCAACCAATAAATGAAACGCCCAAGTGTATGTAAATTCATCCAGGGGTCTCTAAATTAACCCAAGGAATAAACAAAACGCTCAGGGGTCTCTAGATCCACTCAGGCAGTAAACAAAACACCCAAGTAGAGGATAACACATCCAAGAGTCTATAAATTTGCCCAGGCAAAGGATAAAACATCTAGGTTGTGTACAGCCACTGGGAAAAAGAAAAAGGCCCAACAAACAATAAATTATGTGGACAAGTGCTACAGGCTGAAAATCTACTTCAACTAAAATACCCAAAGAACAGAATGTAGTATTTCATAGATATTAGCATTTAAATGGGATTTTTATTATGTTGAAGAGAAAATTACAAAGGGGTGAGCTATACACAGAGTTTGTGCATTGTTACTCACTGACAGTACAAAAATCATAGATGGCCATGGCTCAGAGACACCTTCGCTTAGAGTGAAAAGACACATCAACTCCTTCATCCACTCAACTTCAAGCAAGCTGCCCTCTTCGAGCTCTAATTTCTACTACTGTCCTTCCCTATTTCCCCTTGCATCTCCCTGTCCTTCTTCACTACAGCCTTTATTTTTAATGGGATGCCTTTGGAAGGCCAACCATCACAATGGTTCGTTTCCACTTCCAATTTTTGCCAAAAAGAAAATAAAATAAAAAGGACATGTTTTAAAAAATTTAAAAGGGAAAGCAACTAAGTGCTTATTATAAAGTTTTGGAGAGGATCCAATTCAGATCACACCTCCCCATTTCTAGGGTTTTGGTCCCCACAAGATTCAACTCCCTTCAATCTTCTTCTCTGATCATCAAGCAAACTCCGTCAAATCTCAAAGAAAGGATACCTTTGTCGTAGGATGGAAGATAAGAGATGAATAGGGTCTGTCGTTGGCATAACTTTGTTATCCTTCTCATGGCTAGAGATGACATTTGTTGTTGCAATAGGTCATTGGACAACCACTGCTCCTTGGGTTGCAAGTGTAAGCAACTACTCTCTTGCCTTGACATTGACTCTCCAAGATTTCTTCTTGGTTGTTCGGTTCTTGGGATGGAGTTCCAGGTTAAGCCTCCAACATTTGGCCTCCCAATGTCCATTCAATGTGCAATACTGGCAATAGTTCATGCATGGGCTGCTTGGCCTTCTAGAGTGCCAACAATCGTTGGCCTTATGACCTCTTTTCTTGCAAAAAAACAAACTAAGCCATACCTTTTCGGTTTGTGATAATGCTTGTCAGCTTGGTTGCTTGGTCCCCCAAGAGTTGGAGCAAATATGGATGGTGGAATCATCTCTTTGTTACTCTTTTCTAAGCCTCTACAAGCATATTTGAGTGGATTGTCGCACACTCCTTTTCCAGCTGCCTTTTCCTCCATGGGAATGGCTTCTTTTTCAATTCCTCTCGCCTTGACAAAAGTGGTTTAAGTTGCACTTGTGTTGGCTTCTCGTCCACAAAATCCTAGGCCTTCATAGTCCCTTCGCCTTCCTTTCCTAGCCCTTGGCCATCATATCCCATTTGCCTCATAAGCTTGGAACCGATGCCTCTAGTGTGCTTTTCAATGTCACCGAAGGTCTCTTGAGAAAGTGTCTTGGAAGATGAATTTACGATATTTGCCTCTGTCATGGTGCTAGCTTTAACAATGACAGTGCAAGCAGTTTGTGTCATGTCCCCTCCAAAGTGACCCCCAGAGGGGAGGGACACACTGGCTTAGGGGGGCTCCCCATAAGCCACAGTCCCAAGGGTATGGGGGGGGGCGCAGGTACAAACTAAATAATAATTCTGCTCAGCCGACTTTATCCACCATGCATAGGAGAGCCGACCTGATTCTAGCCTCAAAACTAGGAGGGTCGACTTTAACCTTTAAGGAGAAATCACGCTAAGGAAAGGATATAAATAGGAGGAAGATTCATTTGACAAGGGGCAACTTGAATTTGATTGGTGATTCTATCTGAAACTGGGAGGTGCTGCCTCAGACCTATAATTGGGTTGTTTAACCCCTTTTTCTGCTGGGTTTCAGTGAGTCTATCTCACCCTAGCTCAGCGCACTTCAATTCTGGCAACAGTCACCCACTGTGGAGGTTTCTGCTAAGGTCGAGGGTTGGATTGCTTACCTAGGCTGCCGCAGAGAACTAAAGGAGGGACGAGCCTGCTACTGATTGGTGGACTGTGCATTGGAGGGCTGATCAGACCCAGGAAAATAGGACCGAACCACCACATGCTCCAGGTCTACTGTAGGCTAGTATTTTCTGTTGATGATAATCCCTAGAACTGGTAATCTGTCTAGGTAAACTGATAAAAACAGCATTAACTCTGTATATTCCTGGGTGAGTGGACAGCAGCCTCTTAAGAGAGTTTACTGCTGGTTGTCATTGCAAACTTGATATACTGTTTGGATAATATTACTGCTGGTTTGGACAGCAATTACTGCTGGTTTGATTGGATATTATTGTGGGAACTGTTTGGCACTGTCTCTGCTAGTTATAATCATTGTTTACTACTGTATTTGTTGCATACAAGTTCCTTACCGATTGGATACTATTCATTAGCGCTGCTTGAAGACTATTAGTTGCTGGATTAAGACCACTGGAAATTAGATGTTACTAGCTGTTATTGATGTTGGAAATTGATGCTAGTATATTTCTGACCTGGTTAACTCTCTACCTTACCTTGTTTGCCAGTTATCCTAAGACCCTAGAAACCCTTAGAGTTGCACTTGTGTTGGCTTCTCGTCCACCAAATCCTAGACCTTCATACTTGGGCCTTTGTTGAGCTACAACGGGAATCATAGTCCCTTCGCCTTCCTTTCCTAGCCCTTGGCCATCATATCCCATTTTCCTCATGAGCTTGGAACCGATGCCTCTATTGTGCTTTTCAATGTCACCGAAGGTCCCTTGAGAAAGTGTCTTGGAAGATGAGTTTACGATATTTGCCTCTGACATGGTGCTAGCTTTAACAGTGGCAGTGGAAGGGGTTTGGTTGGTCTCTTGGACAGTTTCTTCTAGCTCCTTCAAAGTCTCTTCCCTTGCTGCCAGGTCTTGGTATAGTTGAGCAGTGACTTTGGCGAACCTCTCCTCTTTCCAATTATCTAGCTCAGTGAATTTCTTCCCCAACTGCAAGAGCTGCAATCTACTCTTGTCTAATTTTTCCCTCATGGAAATAAAGGAGTCCTAGTGCTTAGCAAGCTCCTTTTCTAGCTCATCCACTCTCGACCTCCAATACCGATTTTCCTCTTGGATCTGCCTGTTGAAGTCTCTCAACTATATGCTAAATTAGCAAATTTGTTACACGACATGGCAATTTAAAGATACCTCCTAAAAACCTATAGAACTATTACAAACTTAGGGGGAAAAAATGGAATTTGTAAAAGATGCTCCTGCATCAACGCTTCTCAAGCAAATTACAGATCTAAAAATGACTTATTATAGCAGATTATTACAGCAATAAATCTGCCCCTTTAGCTTCTACATGTTTATTAAATCACACGATAAAATCTGCACAATGTTCTATCAAATCAACATGCATAACCAGCGCAAGAAACTACTTAATCGTAACGATAACATAAGTTAAAATTCAAATCTAAAAGTACACAGTTTAGACAGTTGGAACACTTCATATATATAGATATGATAACAAGTACATACCACAGCTCAATACAAGTCGGTATAAGTCGAGCTCTCCAGAGTCCAAACCCTTGCCAAGGCATCCACCAAAATAGCAAACCTTAGCCACCAACTCCTCTTAGCTAGGAATCTCTCCCAACTAAACCGGGTCACTCCACCAAAGATACACAACAAACAAACCTTGGCACTTTCACTTGCATCACACAAGTGTACAAGACAGTCTCCCTATATCTTCTCTACATCAGGCACTCCAAGTAGAACTGGGGTTTCCAAATGCCACAAAACCCTAGCCTCTTCTCTCACAAGAACTACAAGATAAAGTGCTCCCCTTGCTCCTATAGGGTTTATCCCAAACCTTAGCTACTATTGTCTTCTTAGGGTAAAACCCTAACCCTAGTCTTCCCTTAAATTTCCTCAAGACACCTAGCCCTCAATACAGAGAGAGCAAATAAAAATGAAAAGAGTACAAAAAGACCAGTTCACTCTAGCTCTCACATCTTTAACACAAGCATATGATTACATGAGTGAACAATAGTGAATGTTTAATCAAAGGACTCTCTCCTCCCTTTGTTTATATGAAAGGTGAGGAAGGCCAACAATAACAAGTGGACCTAATCCACAACAAGCAACCTCACTACACACTAAATAGGCCCACATGTAAAGCACTCCAACTCTAGATGACACATGTCAAGCTCCAAGGCATGCACATCCTATAAGCAAGGGTCCTAGGCTGAACGCTCCTCAAAAAAGGTCCAACTCTCCTCTAAAGGCCTCCAATGCCCCAACACTCCCTCCTGGACCATGTGTGCCTCCAAGTCCACCACACCTACATGGTCACTCTTCAACCCAAGAGTCCTCAAGTCAAGTACAAGCCTCCATGCAGGCAACCAAGTGTCCTCATTTCATCTAGGGATCAATGCCTTCCCCCAAAATACCCAACGCTCCTTCTCCAAGGTTAGTAATCCTCCAAAGCAACCAAGTTCTCCATGTGTGCACCCCATTAAGTGTTAGCTTTCGAGGTTACTCTGAAAGTGTTTACACCATGTTTGTGGGTGCTTCATGAGATTTGCGATACATGGTGTATGATAAGCCCCTAGATGATCCGTGATGGATTTGCACATCAGAGATGCTCCATGATGGATTTGCACATTGGAGATGGCTTACTCAGTGGTTGCTTGACCTCATTTGGGTGCTTGCATGACATTCTTCCCTAGGGCATTGGAGATCTCTTGACAGCTTTGGTGGTGTTCTACATGATGGCCACATGGAGATGGTTGCCTGCTTGTAGAATGCCCTACTTAGGAAAACAAGTCTTTTGCATCCTGGAGGAAGGCATTGGACCCTAGACAGAATAGGGTAGCTTTGATGCCGGCATGGATTCTTGGAGTTGGCTTGGGAACACCTAGCTTGCGACACTGTTCATGCAGGGGAGTTGACCTTGTGGAGTACATGCTTAGGAGGATTGTTGGAGTCTTTGGAGGCTCAAGATGAGAATTAAACACGCCTTGTGGTGCACCCTTGCATGTGGAGCCTTGCTTGTGGACAACATCATTTTAGAGCATGACATGTGTACCCTTAGAGGGTATCACTACACGTGTGTGAGCCTACATGTGTTCTTATAGATTGCTTGTAAGGGCATTGGCCCATGTATGTATTATTGGCCTTCTTTACCTCTCGTATATAAAGAGGAAGGAGAGAGTCCTACCGTAGGTTTCTTACTTTATGTTATTTTCAGCATTATTTGGGAGTTGCGCTTGCACTCCCACATTGTAGTCATATTTGTTGTAGTCTTCAGTCCCATTGACCTACTTTTGTGGTCATTCGTTGGACATTAATAAAATTATCTTATCTTTTCTTATCTTACTCATTCATTCATACACAACTCATTCTTGTCCATTCCTATGTTAGGGATGTGATCAAGATGAGTGCACCAATTCTCATCTCTCTCTTGGAGTTGCTAGGGTTTCTTGAGCTTGTTGGAGCATCTTGAAGATTTGAGTTAGGGTTTCATCCCTTGGAAACATAGAGATTAGGGTTTTAAGATGAAATCCTAGGTTGTACTATTGAAGTGAAGAAGAAGAGATGTCTTGCCTTGGAGGACATACTTGTGTGACACGTGCTTGTTGGATCTCCTTGGTGTTGTAGAAAATTCTGAGGTCCTATGAGGCTGACATCTAAGGTCTGTCCTTGACCTTAGTATGGCTCTAAGTTTCAAATGTATGGCTGTCTTCTTTTGTTGTTTTAGGACAGCAAACAGTCATCCCACTTTCTGCTCAATG
>SNQJ01S0007010.1:177918-222984 GCA_010110895.2 Picea sitchensis | reverse complement strand
TGGTGGAGGGTAAGATTTTAATCATTGTTCTTTATGTTGATGATTTAATACTGACTGGTGATGAGAAGCTGATACACTCATGCAAGGAGGACCTTGCAAAGGAGTTCAAGATGAAGGATTTGGGCCTTCTTCATTATTTCCTTGGATTGGAAATATGGCAGCAAGATGGTGAACTTTTTGTGTCTCAAGGCAAGTATGCAAGGGAGATATTGGGTAAGTTTCACATGGAAGGCTGCAAATCCATGGATACTCCTCTTCCAGGAAACTAGAGGAAAGAGGATGCTACTTCTAGAGAGGTAGTGGATGCTACATTCTATCGACAATTAGTAGGTTCACTAATGTATTTAGTGAACACGAGACCAGACATTTTCTATGTGGTTAACCAATAGAGTCAAGCGATGGTTAAGCCTACCAAACTCTTTTGGAAGGTGGGTAAGCATGTCATGAGATATCTGAAGGGCACATATGAGTATGGATTATGGTATAGATAGACAAATGAGGTGAAATTGCATGGCTTCACGGATGCATATTGGGTGGGCAACCCAACAGACAGAAAGAGCACATCAGGGGGGATCTTTAGTATCGGATCTATAGTTTTTTCTTGGTACAACAGGAAACAGAGATCCGTGGCACTCAGTTCAGCGGAAGTGGAATACATGGTAGCAAGTCAAGCTGTATGTGAGGCTATCTAGATGAGAAAGATCTTGGTTGGTTTGTTTGGTTCTCATTTAGATCCAACAATGATTCATTGTGATAATCAGAGTTGCATTAAACTCTTGATTAATCCCATGTTTCATGATAGATATAAGAATATAGATATCTGGTATCATCATCTCATAGATTGTGTGAAAAATAAGAGCATGTTGTTTCAATACATTCCTACAGAAGATCAAGATGCAGACATTTTGACGAAGGCACTCACCAGGAGAAAATTCGAATATCATAGAGACAGGATTGGGGTGAAGGATATTCCGTTTCTTGTTGAGAGGGAGTGTTGAAAAGTCAACAAGAAACATGTGTCTAATTTACTTTTCCCTTATCTAAATTGGACAATAAATATTGATCTATTATCTCATTTATAACTGAGTGATTTGGAGTTGTAACAGAATTATAAGTGTAGTTAAGTGAGTTAAGCTCAATTGTACTAGTTGTAACTAAACTTGCACTAGTGAGAGTTTAGTGAATTAATTACTAATTAATTCAAAATCAATGAACTCACATGCAACTGAAGATTTACCATGGTTAAATACATGCATGTCAGATCCAGTGGAGACCCAGTTGAGATAACAGGTGAAAGGGACAGTTTGGCTATCAATTGTGATTTGAGTGAAGTGCACTCATGCAATCACACATGTAGTGGATATGCTTATGAGCATGTGAAAACTACGCAATTCTAATTCAATTGTGAGAATTCTAATTGCAGGTATTGCACAGAGGAGGCAGGCTATATGGAGACAAAAATTGGCACATGTATTTATTGAGTTTTGTATGACAGTGTGAGACGATTGTATTGTACTGAGAGCTCTTGGATTAGAGTTTTGTATGAGATTGTTTCATGATCCATAATATACATAATATATGATAGTGGGGTTTTTAGCTTTATGCTTTCCCTGTAAAAAAGAAAAACTTTTGTGTTATGTGTTCTTGATATTTCACTTTGTGATCATGGTTTAATTTCCGCAAGAATATTAGTAGAAGTGATTATGTATTTAACAATGGCATATAATTGTTAGATCAAGAGAATCACAAGAAATACTTAATTTGTATTGAAATTTCTACATTTTAAGCATCAATATATGAATACAAAAGGTGATAAGCGAGTCTCGATGTTGTGTTCTCATTAAAATTGCTACTTCCAACACGTCTTATCTATGCTTCAGGTGATACCTCCATCCCTTGCATAAGGTTGAATATGCCAGTGTACCTAGACTATAACGATGCCTTTTTTGGTAACCTCTGGGAACCCTGGTCTCGATTTTACGCCAACAAATGGTTCTGTTGTCGGGACCTAATCTTTAAAGTGACATTTTATAGGATTAATCATCGAATCTATAAGTATGATATCAAGAAATGGTGGGAAAGAAGGTTTGATGAATTCATTTAGAAGGAAGAAAATTTGCTGAAAAAAAGATTTAGGGTTATAAAAAGTATTGTCTTCTATTTAGAACCTGTTAGTGACCAATAATAGATCTTTTAGATTAGATTCCTCGAAGAAGTATTTTAGTGGTTAGATGAACTACAAGAAGCTCCTAAATACAAAGTTTGAGTCAAAAAGAGATATAATTGGACTACTCAAGGCTTAGAAACTCTTCATCGGTTAGATCATCGGGTCTCGACTCTCCTGTGTTGTGGATTTTTGGTTGCAAAATATTCTGGAGGGTTATATTATCAAATGTTTTGTAGAAAATCATAAAGTATTCTCAAAAGATGAAGAGATATTTAGAGAAGGAGATAGATTAAGACTGTTGCAGTAAATCCCTCTGTGGATAAAGGTTTTTTTAGTGGAAGAAGGAATGTTACCTATTCCTTCAGCCAATATGGCAGCATAAACCCTTATTCTTGGGGGGGGTGATTTATGAGAGGGTTCATGAGTTAGGTCAAGGAATATTTTCTAGGAGATATGGGGGGGTCGTCAAAATAAAAGTGCAAGGGACGAAGGAGATCAAAAGAGGTTTGTTGTTCTTGAGAAGAGGTGGTGGAAACACATGATAGAAGTGATGAAGAGCTCTAATCAGTCACATAAGGATATCAATTTGAGAGCATTCATTGGAAGTATATTGAAGAGTTGCATGAGTTGTAGAGACAAGGAAGGTTTTCCAACCAATGGTTGAAGGAGAGGCTTGGTGAAAGAGGTGAAGTTTCAAGAAGAAACAAACAAGAGGAAGGAATTTCAGACTAGATGGATGGAAGAGTAAGGATCGATGCCACCATTAAAAAAGAATACTGAGTTGGAAACCCTGAGGAATTTGCAAGAGAATTAGATCCCTCACCCAACACCCTCGATGTAAAACTAACATGTCGGATCCCTCACCCGACACCCAAAATTTTAGTATAAAGGGGATGGATACTTCGATAAGAACTAGATTCTATGAAAAGCTATCGAGAGGTCTCACATAACTCTAGTTGCGAACAAGTTATTTGAGTTTCAGACTACCCTGTGAAGTCAAGCTCCGAAATGGTACATGAAGGAAATCAAGCCAGGGGATAAAGGGAAAGCCTTCATTGTCACTTAGGTGAAGCATATATTTATACCAAAATTATGATTATCTGAGTTAGAACAACAATATCTCTATGATTTGTGAGAGATAAATCAGAGATCTGGAGAGTCCACTTGGGAATACAACTAGATATTTAAGGATGCGATAGGGAAATTAGAAAACCCTATCTATGAGGATCATTACAAAGAATGGTTTATTCATGGGTTGTTACCTTTAACCTGTATCCCTTTAACACAACAAAGGATAACTACTTTGGGTGAAGTCTTGGAGAAATCCATGACTATCGAGGATATGGAAGGTTATCCATGGAACTTAACAGTCACAAGGCCTCCAAAAGATACTAATATTGAAAAATTACAAGGCCAAATCTCTGTGTTAATGGAGAAAATTCAAGAATTGGCCCTTCCCAAAGTAGGCCGACAACAATTTTGGTGTATGGGTTGTTACTTGAAAGGTCATTTAGAATATGAATGTTCAATACTTATGGGTATTTGGCCCTCTAATATGGTTCCTCCTCCAAGAGGACTGGTAGAAGGAGTTCTGCAAGTGGCTACTGTAGTTCCATATCAGGGGCATGTTCAATATCATTCCCTTTTGAATAATAAAGGAGCTCAGATTAATGAGTATTGTGAGATCTACTGAAGTCATGGGAATTCTCCAAGGCATTGTCACATATTACTGAAGTACACTCATGTGTTGAATGCCATGTGTTGTGAATTATGTGGTTTACCTTCCCACAACACCAATCAATGTAGAGCTCTGGAGGAAATTGTACATAGATCAGATTGGTTTACATTTAGGGTCAATGAAGGACCTGGAAGGGGTGATGAAGGTTGGGGAGGATTCCGAGGTGGAAGAGCTGGAAGAAGGGGACCAGTTCATTGCTACAACTATGATGAGAAATGACACTGGGCAAGAGATTGTGCACTTCCAAGAGGACCTTGGTGTGCACATTACAAGAACAATACCCATGCTACTAAGAAATTTCAAGAACTGATTTCCAAATGGGAATATAATGTTATATAGAGAGGAGAGAACCTGATAAATTTTGAACCCAAAGCTATGATTGAAAAAGGTGGACCTAATATTAATATCATAACTAGAAGAGGAGAAAACATTGGTGTTGATGCATCAATCCTTCATCAAATAAAAATTCAAAAGGTTGTACCAGAAAATACCAAATATGATCTTGAAAAGAAGAAATAATTGTTGTGCCTCTTTTGTCACCTAAATGAGAAAAATAGAGGTGCTTACAATCCCAGTTGGGTCAGCTAGGCAAGACAAGAGTAGAGGAAATATTTAGAAGTGTAAAACATAAAATATAAGCAAAGAATTAAACTAAGAATGATAAAAAAAATTAAACTATAGAGAATAAGGACATAAGAACAAGAAACAAACAAGACTCATGCCACCAATGGAAAGGATTGTATTAGTGGAAAGAAAACACCAAAGAGAAAGGGAGAGTTTGGGTCCCCTCTGACTCCAAGGGAGGGCTCTTGGACCCCCAAATATTGATATCTCCTTACAAATGAGGAACTAGAATGAAATGGTGAAGAGAATCCAAATCACATTCAATCTAGAGGTGATATGAATGGCTAAGTGCAATGGTGCTAGAATGCTCTTGATGAGGAAAGAGGATCCTCCAAGAGAATATCAGCAGCATAACAATACAACTGAATTCCTCTTCTCATGTAGTAAACCCATGGCCTCTTTTTATAGCATAACTTTGAGGTATTATTCAACCAGCTTTTAATGTGAATAAGGGGCTATTTAGGGCACCTTTAGGTCTTTGACTAGCCGTCCAACCAGATTTAGTCGAGATTTGGATGTCAATTCGACTTGGAAGATGAACTAGAAGTTCATGGGAGGCTGACCAACATCATAAATGTGTCATTCCAAGGTGTGCGTGGCTTTTTGCGTCCACATTCATGCATCGAGCACATGTGTACTTTTTGGGTGTTTTTGACTGGCACACATGCGCACGCTTCCTGTATGTCCTTAACACATGCTGATTTTATAATATGTTGTATAGTTTTGGACCTTTTGGAAATGATTTTTTGGTCATTTTTGGTCCATGGGTGAACTAATAGTTGTTTGAAGATGTTGGATTCCTGTAACCATTTTCAGACGAAATTTCCGTGATAACAGATGCCCCATGATCGATGAGGTTAGGAGCATAAATATAGCCAAAATTCATCAATGTTTCTTCTACTAAGAGTACCATTGTAAGAAAGAGAGGTAATGAGAGTTTTAAGAGTGACCCATTGGAGGGAAAGGGGAACCTGTAGTACCCAACCTTTCACAAGACGTGAAAAATAAATTGTGTATAAACGAGGTGGGCATGCGCCATGCTTGTGTCATGTAACTCAAAAAATTCATAAGACAGTAACTGAAGTTGTGTGTTGGTGAAGATGATTGCAACACCCTTGGGGAAAATAGGCAATGACACCTGTAGGAAGTATCAAGGGTTTCGTGAGGATTGATATCCCAAACAATTTCATAGGTCTTCAGCAAATACAAAAACAACTACAATAGTCATGAAGTAAGACCCACCGCAACATCATAAAGTGTTGAAGGTGAGTGTTATGGGGGTCAACGATAGCAGAGAGAAATGATGGTTCTCCCTATGCCATCCAAGAGTCCTCATTGTAGAGGTAATGAGAGTCAAGATACTATCGCCCTTCTGGAAACTGTGTTGATGTCGAAAGAAGGGAGGCACGACTCTAAGAAGAAAAGGGCTTCATGAAATCCATTGGATGAGATCAGGAACTGACGAGGTATATGGAGGAAGTCAATATGTGGTGAGACTCAAGATTGTCCTTGGTTGGGGATATATGTGAAGTATAAGTGGCAGAAACCGTACAACTAGGTCGAGTGTCAGGGGTACAACCAAACATGGGATAAGTTGTGCTAGAGGTGGGACAAAGTGAACAAACTCAGAGAGCAGAGGTAGGTGGCCTATGGGATAATCGAGGTTTATGGATGATTTCAATAGGAGTAGGTGATAAGGAATGCCCCAACCAAGGGCTACATGGGTTGTGTTTTCCAAAAAAGGAAGAAGGTCGCCAAAGGTGATGACAAAAAAATATGTAAAAAAGGTGATGACAAAAAGATATGTAAAATGATGGAAACAACGGCTTTGTACAATTACAAAAATAATTAAAAAATAAGGTGGGATAGCAATGCAGATACAAAAACGGGTGCCCCAGTGTGTAGGAAATCAAGAAAGTTGCGCGCACAGGTGTGTGCCTTTAATTCGGACATCCGTGCATGGGGGCGTTGTAATGGGGAGAACAGGTGCACATGGCATGAACCTCTTTTCAAGGCATAGCAGTGCATGCATGTGCGTCTATAATTATAACAGCAGAGCATGTGTGCTCCACTATGTAGTGAATAGGCGCGCTATGATGTGTTCCTATGTGTGCGATAGGGGCGCATGAATGCACCTCTATGTGGCCAATATTTATGCATGAGTGTGTGACTGAGGGATGAATAAGCACGCATGTGTGTGTGCTTGTGGGGTAAAATAGCCACGCCTTGGAGGCAAAGCTGAAAGATGAAAAAATTGATCTTTTTTGGAGATTTTGATGTTTGTATGTTTGAGATGCCTGATCAAGTACTATATATGTGGATGCAGGTGATCATTTGGATGATGATGATTAACTAGAGAGAGAGAGAGATTGGACCCAATTGTGGCAGGCCATGACCAATGAGGCTCTGGGAGTACGTGACACTTTGGCAGTGTGTGGGCTGTTGAAGCTCTTTGGGTTCCCCTTGATACAGGCCCAGGAGTACCTCCTGTAGTTCTTGATTTGGATGTGGAGTCTGGATATGCATTTTTTTATGGTGTGGGGTGAGCATTTGGCCTTCACTACGGTGGAGGATGTATATTTCTTGATGGGTCTCTCTTTTCGGGGAACTCCCTTACCAATGGAGCCCGTAGTACTTGGGGGCGGGAAATTGTCTATCTTAGGTTGGACGTATAGTACGAGGGATAAATTTATGTTAGGATCCATGGTTAGTATTGGGGCGATGGATTCCCTAGTTCATCGTTGTGTGGCAATGATGGTTGTGAGGGTATATGGGTCCCTCACGACTCAGCGGATAAGTGGCGGTCAACTGAGGATTATGGAGAGGGCATTGGCGGGAGAGAATTTTTCCTAGGGATTGATGTTGCATGCCAAGATGGTAGGGCACCTAGATAGGTGTCGAGTTGCAGAATTAGGGGAGTTTGCCTTTGGGTCAATCTTGGTGGCATGGTTTCTGGAGAGGGTGCCTATGTTTTTCCCGAGAGTGTTGTTGGGTGCACTTGGTGTGCGAGAGTTGCGACTGTGTAGTGGTCGACGATTTTGATTCACCACGGTGGTGGGGAGGGTGGCCATTATTTCACAGTCGAGGCTACATAGGTGTGGCATCAGATGCCACAGATTATAATACGGTACCCGTACTTCGCGGTGAACTTTTGGGATGATCCAGAGATGGTGTTACCTCCAGGAGAGGTGTTCAATCATAGAGGTATGGTATGATATTGTTATTTTTTAGATAGTATAGCATGCATATTTTTATGTATGGGTGGATGATGATGCTATCAGTTTTTTGTTGTATGTGCAGATGTGGGGCCTCGTGGGCACGAGGTGGATATGGTTAGGGCACCGGCTCGCTAGGGGCCGGTGAGACCTCCGTGGGGAGAGTCGTGGGAAGGAGAGAGATGATGACAGGAAGATGTTGGGGTGAGGCCTCTCGATGATGAGAGAGTGGCTAGGAGATGTCGTTTTGATGACCTTGGTGTAGGGCCATCACATGCTCCTTTGGTAGAGGTTGGGGGAGATTTTTAGGATATTTGTCGCCGCTTGGAGGTGGTGCTACAAAGAGTGCATGAGGGCATGTGGTCGTGGATCTAGGATGAGGGCATCCTAGAGTAGTGTTAGGGGGTTCTGTTCGTGTGGCAGACTATGGTCCTGAGTGCAGCAGTAGTAGGTACTACGATGACTGGGTGGCTACCTCTAGTTTCGGAGGGACCGATAGTGGGTGGGGCACCACCTCTTGAGAGGGGACCAGGTGGTGATGGTATAGAGGTACCATGAGTGTCTCTGTATGTATTTATATGTTTTGTGGTATTTATATAGGCATGAGAGCCTATTTGGTGTAGTGGCACTAGTTTTGTATCTATAGGGGTGAGGTGGTTCATTAGCCTACGGATGTTGTATATGTATGATATATTTTTTGTAAACATTTGGATGNTATATATATATATATATATATATATATATAAAGATATACATTTTGGGATCTTGGTGATGTTTACATGTGTTTTGAGTTTTCTTTGATGATGTCTAATTTATATGTTGTGACAGATTATTCATGTTTGATGTATGCGTACTAGTAGCTTGATGTGATAAATGCCAATCTAACACTAAGTTAGCCATGTTATCTACTTTTTGATTAAATTGTCTTGGAATATGAGTAAATATGATGGAATCAAAATGTCGAGATAAAAGTCTAACTTGCAAGTATTTGTAGAAGAGGTAAGGATTGCAAACATGATACACATTATTGAGTTGGAGGACAACCAGTTGGGAATATAATAAAATACTAAGGTGACGAATATGGCAATGGCTGGCCTCAGTGAGGAGACCAGTGATGATGATGTATTCTGCTTGATTGTTGGTGGCTAAGCCTAAACATATGCCATTGGAGTGGAGCAGTTTATGTGAGGGTGAATAGAGAGCCCAAGCAGCCGAAGAGAGATTATGTTTCCAATGGCTAACTCTGTCGGCATAACCGATGTGGTAAGCCGATGGGGGTGGAATCTATCAATAACACGAGTGATAGATTAGAAGTGAGGTATGGATGAAAGAAGATTAAAAAACTCTACAAAAATGTACAAAAAAGAAAAATCCTAGGGTAGAATGGCTACGCTCAGGAGTAAAATTTCTTTAAGTACAACCCATTTATGGGTTCTTTGAGAGGGTGGCCTTTGGGGGAGGCCAGAACGTACACGCCTTTAGTAAGGTAATGTTGGATGATATAAGGTCCATGCCATAGTGACTCAAATTTTCCATAATCGAGGGTATTGTGAGTGATATCGTAAGCGAGGATGAGGTAACCTTCGTTGAATGAGCGAAGGTTGACATGGCGATCAAAAGTGGCCTTTGACCATTTTTTAGTTGCCTCATTATTCTATAATGAAGATCGACGATCTTCATCCAAGGATTCTAAGTTTAGCAAATGCTTCTCCATTGGAGAAGTGTTGGGTAATAGATCAATAATGGTGCATAAGGTGGGAATTTTGGACTAGACTAGACTCTGTGGACTATATGAAATGGTGTGAAACCAGTGGTAGTTTTTACTACTGTGCAATAAGCCCATAGCGCGGAAAATAACATATGATGCCAATTGGTCTTATGTTTGTTAACCATGTGCTGCAACATGGTTTTGAGGAATTTATTGACTACTTCAACCTGCCCATTTGACTAAGGGTAGTATGGGGAGGAAAACTCATGGGAGAAGCCTAACCTAGATGAGAGTTCGATGGAAATCTCATTCTCAAAATGTTTCTCGTGATCAGAGACTAGTTGTAGTGGTACTCCAAAGAGGGAAATGATGTGATTAAAGAAAAAACGTGTTGCAGTGTCGACAATGTTGTTGAAGGTAGGCATGGCTTCATCCCACTTGGTGAAGTAATCGACTACAACGATGATGTATTTGTGT
Organism: Picea sitchensis; assembly: GCA_010110895.2. Taxonomy (NCBI): domain Eukaryota; kingdom Viridiplantae; phylum Streptophyta; class Pinopsida; order Pinales; family Pinaceae; genus Picea; species Picea sitchensis. The sequence continues at coordinate 213,055 of SNQJ01S0007010.1, read as the reverse complement.
CCATTGCTGGATGGAGGGTTGAAAGTCATGAAGTCTATGCCCCATTTGGAGAAGGGACCAACGATGATGACTAGGAGTAGAAGAGAAGGTGGTGCTCATGCTTTGTTGGTGTAAAGATGACATTTGTCACATCGTTTCATTGCGTGGATACAATCATGAAACAATGTAGGACATAATTAATCAATGCGAATGATTTTATGAATAGTGGACATCCCTGAGAGGTGGCCCCCACAAGCACCGTTGTGGTAGTCATTCAAGACTCGATCGGCCTTGTCGATAGTTAAGTAGCGACAAAGTACAATTTCAATGCCTCACCAATATAAGACATCACCAATGAGTAGGTAGCATGGGTATTGGTGACAAATACGTCGACGATCATCTCTAGAGAGCTGGTTTCCAATTTTTTGTCTTTGGAGGTAGATGAGAAGATCATCATACCAAGTGCCATCCAAGGGGATGTAAAAGAGATGTTCATCAAGGAAGTTGGTATTGACAGGTGAACTGGTAGTATCGGAGGGAAATGTTGTGATGATTTTGGCAAGGACAAGATATTTCTTGCTCTTGGGTGTTGAAAATTCAAAATTGTACTCCTGAAGGATGAGGATCCATTGAGCAAATTTACCATTAATTTTCTGACAACTGAGCAAGTATTTCATGGGGTTGGAATCTGCTATGACTTTGGTAGTTCGAAGCAAAATGTAATGGCGCAACTTCTGGATTGCGAGGACAACTGCAAGGGCTATATTTTCTTCATGATTGTATTTCAAGGGTGTCCTTGAAAGTTTTTTACTAATGCAGTAAATCATATGATCATGGTCGTCATACCCTATTTGGATGAGCACTCCTACTACTAAAACAGATGAGGCTGATATGTAGAGGAGATAGTCACGGTTATAGTGATGTAGACTAATCAATGGGGAATTGGAGAGGGATTCTTTAAGATCATCAAAAGAGGTTTGGGAATGTTTATCCCATTGGAATGGGATGTCATGACGAAGTAAGCGAAGGAAGCCATGTGCACAGGTAGTGTAATCTAGGACAAAGCGTCATAAAAAGTTAGCTTTGCCTTGTAGGCTTTGTAGTTGGCGTAAATTCCGAGGGGGTGGAATTTATGTGATGGATTGGACTTTGAGGGGGTCCACAGTAATGCCACATTGGGAAACTATGAACCCAAGGAGGCTCCCAACAATGATGAAAAATACACACTTGAGGGGGTTCAAGCAAATGTTGTACTGGTGACACCTTTGGAAGATGATTCATAAATCATTGAGATGGTGAGTGCATTTCTTGGATTGAACTGTGAGGTCTTCCAAGTATGTGAGGATGATATGATCCAGATCATGAAAGATGTATGCCATGGCCCATTGGAAAGTGGCGCCGAAATTCTTGAGGCAAAATGGCATGACACGATACGCAAAGGTGCCCCAAGGGGTAGTGAATGCGGTTTTGTACTGATCGGCTGGGTGAATTTGGATTTGGTCATAGCCAAAGAAATCGTCCATGAAGGACAAAGCCTCATGACCTAAGAAATCATCGATAATTTGGTTGATGAAAGGCGTTGGAAAGTTGTCTTTGGGACATGCATGGTTAAGGTCGCGAGATTCTGTACAGACACAGATAGTGCCCTATTTTTTGTTAACAGGGATAGGGTTGGAGACCCATGAAGTATAGGCGATGGGGTAGATGAACCCTGCAACACGTAATTTTTCAATCTCAGCTTTGATGGGTGTAGCGGTCGCTTTTTCTGGTGGATATCTGTGATATCAGGCCAAGTGTCTATGCGATGTTCATCAATAGAGGGATCAAGGCCAGGAATCTTTGTGTATGAACAGGAAAAAATGTCCCGGTATGCCTGGAAGAGGGCTTTGTAGGTGGCGATTTCCTTAAGAGAGCATGTCGCGCCAATGGTGAGTTCTTCTATAATTCCAGACTTGATGGAAATATATATTTTGATGGTTGGGGAAATATTGGCCATATTGCCTTCCTCAAAAGCGTCAGGGGCAGGGATAGGGTTATTGAACCAATCTATTTGCCCTGATGGGAGAAAATATTTGGTTTCGACTGCGTATATGGGGTGTTGGTTAGGAGGTGTGAAGGATTATTGTGAAATAAAGAGATCTCTATGGTGGAGAGCATCCCATGGGAAATCGAGGGTAGTTAAGTCCTCGAGGATATCTTCATCACAATGAAACTGTCGTGAATGTAGGGGATCGAGAGGAGTGACATCAGTGATTGTCACGGTGTTGTTGTCTCTTGGTGGTAAAGATGTAGGGGGATTGATGCAAGGGGATTGCGATGGTTCACTCGACATAAACCAAATGTCAAGATATTGTGGGTTAAAAATGATAGTCGGGCATAAAATTTCCATAGGAAAATGAACTGGAGAATTGGGGGGATTTGGGGGTAAATCCTCGTATAAATAATCCAAGAAACAAGGAGGAGTAGGAAGTGCTTCAGGCTCAGGATAATTAATATGAAGAACATCTGGTGATGGAGGAGGTTTAATCACCGATTCTATAGGGGGGGGTAGGATTTTGAATCAGGACCATTTTCCATTTTCTGTATTCGATGATCATAGGACATTGGTATGTGAAATTATCTAACGATTCACAGAGGAAGAAAGGGCACCTCATACGTTCATTGATTGAATTCATGACATAATGGATGTCTGTGACGTTGGATGAGGATGATGCAGATGGACTGGGTTCTTGCTGAAATCTCTGGCGTACTTTTGTTAACATCTGTTCGATTTGGGGTAATGTTGGACAATGGTGGGTATAATGGCCATATTCTAAACAAATGGCACAAGCAAATTTGGTTCCCAGTCCTTTGATGCTTATGTTAGGGGAGGTGGTGGAAGTATTTGATGAAGCGATGAGTGGTGATGGTGCTTGATTGAGTTGAATTAGATTGCGTAGCTCTGGTAGTGATGGGAATTTGTTGGTGGGGTGTCCATCTTTCTCGCATAGTGCGCAAGGAGGTTGGACGCATGGGGGTAGGGGAGCATTGGGCTCTTTATTTTTTCATCTACCCCCAACTGTAGTAGTGGTGCTAGTGAGTGAGGGTGTTGGTGGTGCGGTGGGAGTAGGTACTGGAATCTTCATCGGAATCCATTCAGTTTGAGGAGGGAGGGATGGTTGAGGGACCATGGTTGGTGGATGTAGATACCACAGTGGGATTTCTAACACCATATTGGGGAGGGTAAGTGTGGCGGATACCTGGAAAGATTGTACTCCTGGTGGGGGGTAAAATAAGGGGATTTGAGTAAGATCTTGGGGGAGTGTCTCCCAAAATGGGATGGGGTATTGAGGTAAGGTGGAATAATGAATAGGTGAAGGTGGAGGGTTTTTAGGTAATTCCTGAGGAAGAAGTTTTGCGACTAGTTAGAGGTCAGATATAAGAGAGGCCTCATTGGGATGGATGGTATCTCAAATTTCAGTTTCATTGGATGAGACAACACATACTTGATTGGAAGGATGAATGAGTGGTGGTGCGCCATGGTACATCCCAAGAAAGGATGGGTCTTTCAAAATTCTGGAGGCCATCTCGATGAGTGGGTATTTATTGAGATTAGTGTGGACGAAGGGGAGGATATTATCGATGTTGGAAGAAGGGTTAGGCTCATAATGTGAAACCTGATCAATGGTAATGATCTTACCGTTATGGGGGAACATCATGGTTCGAAATATATAAGAAGTAACTACCTTCATAACATACATGGAACTATGACCAAACAAGATATTGTAATCGATTAGGGCATTGATAACCTTAATTTCAATAACAATGGTTTTTCCCTTGAGTTTGACAGGGAAATTTTGGAAGAGCACTTTGGGAGAAGATGGTCGTTCGTCATATGCTCTTAAGGTAATGGCATATGGTATGAGTTCAGGGGAACCAAGTTTCTACCATACAAATTTGGACATAATACATGTGGATGCACCTTCATCAATGATGCACTGATGAACTGTAATGTTCCTAATTTTCACGGGGATTTTAAAAGTGATAAGAGTGGGGAGGCGAGGTTCTCTATTGTCAAGATCAAATGGGATGAGTCGGGTATCAGCAAGGTCAACTACCCCTAGGGCAGAAAGTAAGGACTTCTGCTGAGTGGGACAAGTTTGAAGGACTTCTAATACTAACATGGCAACCAGAGATTGTGCCAAGTCATCGACCAAACTGTAATTATGAGTCACCCTAGCCTAAGGGTTGTGGACATTCCTGCATAATGGGATGCGAGGAATATGAAGGGGTATTTCATTATTAGGGAGAGGAATCATTAAAGGGGGTCTAGTTGTGACTGTGGTTGATTCCGAGGTTGTAGGAGCAAACTCAGGGGGTGTGCTATATTGATGACTATGTGTTTGCAAAAGGACTTCTTCCTCACTGGTGAGGAGGATAGTGTGATCAACAGGATTGACGGTATTGGGATATTTTCCCAACTGTGGTGGGGTAGGTTACATGTCTTGTTGGGTATTTATCACCCCTTGGTGTGGAATGGGGTTTTGTAGCATAGCTGGGGGTGGTTGCTGCACATATTTTTGTGGGGCATGCAGAGGGGCAGGTGGTGCTGAGGGATGTGGTCCATTAACAGAGTCTTTCGTCCATTTAAAGTCATCTATTTGGGGGAAATGGTGAGTATATTGACCAAACTCATCGTAAAGGGCACAAGGGAAGTTGGTTCAAAGGTTGTTTTTATTTTTCCCTTGGCATTTGGTATTATTTCCCCCTTGAGGGTTTTGGTTCCCTAGATTATGATTGCCCCCAGCCAGTTGGTTTTGTTGGGGATGGTTTCCTCCTTGCCCTGTATTATTATTGTTCTAGTTTTTTCCTTTATTTTTGGCATTATTTGGTTGATGGGTCGAGTTGGCCATATTCAGTTGTTCAAAATTTTGATATTGCTGAATGGGAGAGAGCTGAACAAAATTAACCCCAATGTGTGAGTGTCCTTTTGGTGGAGCCATAGGCTGCAGAGGGCCAAGAAATGGAAAGTACAGATTATGTTGTGGAAATGATCCATACGATACATAGGAAATAATGGCGCTTTCACTAGTACTTAGGGTATAGTCTGAGGTAGAGGGAGTACCATAAATTTGTTGGATAAGCGGGCGTATTATGGGTGCCAGCGGGGTTCCACTTATGGGTGGAGGCAGGGAAACATGGTATGGTTGTTGATAAGGGGGAGGAGGATAATAAGGGATTCCTCCATATGCCGATGGATATTGGGGTATGCCATATGTTACCACTCTGTAAATCTATCTGGCTAAAGAGACAAACGATAGAGGTAACTACTTCAACCTACTTTAGAGCTAAGGCACTAGCTTGCTCAACTCAGAGAGGGCTCTCTCATGTCACTTGATACATCTATGGAAATTGGTGGCTAGAATTGGTTTGTTTTGGGGTTTTAATAAAGTTGTTGAAGAGATGAAGATGACCTTTGGGCTATGGGGTTCAGAATGTAGGATGCATTTCCAAATTGTGAAAAAGAGGAAAAGGCTAAATGAAGAATGAACTTATGAGTTTATGCTTGAAAATTTTAGATGGTATCAGAAGAAAATAAACACACAACTATTATCAGAACATTATAGTAATTAATTCTAAAATGGTTTAGAAGAGATGAACACAGTCTAAATTGTCAAGCCGAGAGCATCCAATAATGAATTCTGGACTTTTAGTTTCTCAATTTAGACAGAAGAAAGAAAAATGAAAATATAGTATAATAGGAATCACATACTATGAGAGAAAACGAGACTCATAACACCACCAATTAGAATCTTTTCATAAGAAGTCCCAAAATCTGCCTCTACACCCATGTGTTCATTCCATCCCCAGAGATTTATAAAGTTTTCCTGCACAGAGGGTAGGCTCCTCTTTTCTCCATCATTCTATACTTGTGAGGCCAAGCATATATAGAGGAATTTCATATGGAATTTAAAATGTTCTAACTTCCTCATAATTCTAAAAACATATACGAGTTACAAAAAGGAAGAACAGTTGCATTATTTAAAGGGACCGTTAGTAATTGGTATATCATATCATGACTCCCTTCTCTTAAGCCGACGCCTATCCAAAACTATCCGAAATACACCAAAATGTTACCTGAGGATTCGCCTCAGCTTGACGATTTCCTCCTCCAGGTTACTCAACCAATCGGAATTTTCCTCGACGCTCTCTATCATCTCGTTTTTGGCCTCTGATTTCCTCCTTTTGCTCCTCCTCTTATTTACGGCTGGGTGGCAGGTGTTGTCTGCATGTTCATTTATGACAAGATCCCTTATAATGGGGTTTAATCTTACTCCTGAATCTGTCTCAATTTCAGGTTCGGTATGAAATTTAGTCGTCTGCATCTGCAAGAACCATCTTTCATTCTTACTTATTGACCTACCTGGTACCTTAGATGATAACCCAATTGCACCAGACATCATTTGACAGATATTATCCATACTTTTTGAACTTCGCAGAGACCTTGATTTGGCCACCCTTTGGCTTTACAGAATTCAGGAGCACAGGTCGAGCTTGTTTTTCTTATGCATAAGATGACAATTTCCCAGAATATGATAAAATGATTCATATCTAAGATTTTGATGTTCTGTGTACTTTTCTCACGAATTACTGTCACAGTACCTTGGTGTGCCACGCTTCATCAATCCACTTTGAATGATGATCCTCGAGTTAGTTATGCAGTGGTGTCCTTTTGGTACGTCATATGGGAAAGTACCTAGACCGGTGAGGTGAGGTGATCTGACCAACCACCATCTTCCTCACGAGCTATTGACATGATGTTTTGAAACACATGAAATTGGGGCCATAGGAAAAGTGGTTTTGGGAAATTTTTCATCTCCCCCAATGCGTGTGTAAGAGCGCCAGGCATTCCCCGTCGAAACCAGAGTACTTTTCCCTGGTCTGCCTTTGCGATGTTATGTTTCATGCTATTTGTTTATCCGATGTAGGCTTCAACCGTAGATCTGATATTCTTAAAGATCGATGGCCCGCCGAGCTACTCCCTTCCCACTTCCACTACATTTTTTCACATGCCGTGGAATATAGCCGAGTGCCCTGAACTATCATGCCTCTACTGTGGTATAGCATCTCGCTAAACTTCAGAAGTTTTTAGATCCCGATAAACATTGTTAGGGTGATAACATTGGCTCCAACTGGGGATGCTATCCTCACAGTGAGGTAGCAAAGAAATCATAGACCCAATGCCTAATCCATGGGGCTGTTCCCCAAAACATGTGTGTGTCCTGCTCCTACCCAGCACTGTGCATTGCTTCCAACTACAAGGGGGACGTCCGAGTGCATTATTGAAAACTGACTACATCTATTGCTAGAAAAATCAAACTGGAAAAATGGTTGACCGAAAAGATTATTTTCACATCCCTACCTACCCTAAAACTGTTGGGATTACCACTCACTCAGGTGATGCTAAAGTGCCAATGCAGCCAATCAAGCAATTGGTTTCCTAATTTTCCTTTCACATTTTTTTCAAGCTGGTAGAAAAACATAAAGGATGGAGGCTGAAAAAAGAAATTGAATCCAAAATTTGAGCTTATGAATGAAGAAAATTCATCCTTCACTGAAGACTATAATAGGATGGCCATCGGATATTGAAAATCATGAAAAATCATCTCTCCTTGATGAGCAAAAACTGAAAGGCAAATATCTTTCATCAGTGTTAGTTGTTTTTTCTCTATTTCTTTTGTTTTGAGAACATCTTTGAATGAAATGGCGATGATAGGTTTGTCTGCTTGGACATGCATATAAAAAAAAATATTCATATATTATTTAACATCTTCAAATATGATAGCCATATAATATGCACCAAGGTTATCCTCTTGTTCATCAAACAACTCTGATGTGGTTTCATTAAATTTATTGAAATTTGTTTGAGGACAACCACTTTGACTTTCCAGTGAATAAATAGAAATAAGTTCCTGCTCATGCACTACTTCACAGTCTAGAGCTCCCATGGATGGATTTTCAAAATCCTGATTTTCAAATGACTTGAATAAAACCACTGCCTCTTCATTATATTTTTGTGTTTCTAATGGACAAATGGCATACACTGCTTCATCTATGTCATTTGTTTCTTTATTGCCAGAAACTTCCATAGATGAAATTTCATAACCTTCATCCATGTCTATGCTGATTAAAAATTTAACCATGATTTCATTCTCAAGGTAAGAGAAAATACTCTAAAACACCTTTTCACATTGAGAATCCATACTGATTTCGGGATGGAGAAAATGAACTTGAACAATACTTTCTGGAGAAACTTCTTCTTCCTTTTCAGGTTGATAGCTAAACATAGACTGCAAATCTGAGCTGACATGACCCTTTATGTGATTGTCCATATAATTATCATCACCACTTCGTTCATGCTTGGAGGATCCCTGTCCTGAGATACTACAAATATTTTTCTTCAATAATTCAAAAGAAGCAAAACATAATGGTAGGGTTCTCCTACCTGATTTGAAACCGTCTTCAATTTAATTTAAGTGCAAGCAATACGGTCTCCAAGTGCATGAAAAGAATTTTGCAACATATTGTCATTCTTCTCCATTGATCTAGCGTGGCTTTGCATAAGCATAGATTCTTTTTCTTTGATGATGATTTTAGGACTTTCTTTCATAAATTTGAAAGAAGAAAAGCATAGAGGTAAGGAATTCCCTTCAGCCAATTCAATACTTTCTTCTTTGTAATTGTGATATGCAGCTTGATTGATTTCATTATACTGCTGAAAAGGAACATTTTTTGATAGAGAACATGTGGTTGATTGTTCCAGGGGGTCAATATCGTAATCATCATATTCATCATATATAGGCAAATCATTAACATATTCCATGTCATCTAACAAGAACAAACTTAGCACATCAACCTGTTCTTCAACAAGTTGCTTTTCACACTCATATTCTTAACTATCTACAAATGAGTACATAAAACGATCAACCCTCTGCTCATCATGGAATGGATCAAAACCTCCTCTTTCGACAAGTGGGATGTAATTTTTTGCAAAATAATTAGCATTGGAAACTTCAAGAGGACCCATGATATTGTCAATTCTATGCTCAATATTCCAATCAACTATTTTCTGTTCATTTTCACTTTCTTGTCCTTGAAAATTCAACCCCTCATTTTGGGTTTGTTTACATACTTGGATGTTTTGTTGAATGTCCTGAGCATCACTAAACATTTGTTGTAAGGATCCAGGTCTTCTTTCCATCAGGAGGAAAGAAAAATCTGGATGAAGAGCAGTTGAGTAATGGAGAATGGCAACAACTTTAGAGGGTTGAATTTATTTGGAAAAATTATAATAGATGATAGAGAAATTTATACTAAATACAAAAATAAATTTATTGTTGCATCTTTTCAAGGCTTAAAACTCAGTGAGTTGCAACTCTAAGGATTTCTCCTTTCCCCAAAATTTAAAAAAAACCTTCTTCAGTTCCACCCATGACCTGATGGTTTCTAGGTGTAAGTGTCTGAACCAGTGTTTGGTGTCTCCTTTCAAGGATTGAGAGAAAAATATCATACACACATCGTCATGGTCAATCTCAAATAAATCTATAAATTTCTCAAACCCTTGAATGTGATTTTCAGTAGATATGATACTCGATTATTTGTCGAACGCAGGTAGGAACTCGTAGTAATTTGAAGGGAAATCATGAAGGTTTTGGGGTAGCTTTAAGGGTATATATCTATGTCAGGCCTTAGGGGGTGTTGGGATAAGAATAGTGGGAGAGACATTGGTCTGAGTCTCACGGGATTCATCAACTTGGTCATTGTCATTGCATGGCCTAGGTGAAGCCTTTTTATCAGAACCAATGACAAGGCGAGGTTATGCATGTGCAACGTATAGAGGAGGAAATATAATTTTAAGTCTTTCATGATCATTATTAAGATACAATAGGTAAAATAAAGTTCATTTGGAATTTTCAAGGAAGGAGCAGATGCAACTTAAAATGAAAAGTAAAATGATTTGTAAGAGGTCCCATTTTGAGTACATGTTTTCCCTCATGATGCCCTTCCTTGCCCCTGTCAAGGGGTTTCATCTTTTAGTGAAGTTTCAGTCTCGCGCTTGAAGTATTTAGATCAGGGTCACGTCTTGGAAATTTAGGAGTCTTTTATAAGTGGAGTCACCTTTGAACTGAAGTGGAGTTGCAGGAGCAGAGATACATCCAATGTGTGCCTAAGTGTTTGCCACTCTCAGACCTTAAAACTCAACCATGTCGTTCTTCCCAGGGAAAATTTTTAAATTTCATCCTCGGTGATGGTGCCAAGATGTTAGAACTCTGTAAATCCATCCAGATGAATAGAAAAATGAAATAGGTAACTACATCAACCTAATTTAGAGCTGAGGCACTAGCCTACTCAACTGAGAGAGGGCTCTCTTGTGTCACTTAATACATATATGGAAATCAGTGGCTAGAATTGGTTTGTTTTTGGTTTTTAATAAAGTTGTTGAAGAGTTGAAGATGACCTTTGGGATATGCGGTCAATAATGTAGGATGCATTTCCAAATTGTGAAAATAATCCAGAGGAAAAGGCTAAATGAGGAAGTGACTTCTGAGTTTATGCTTGAAAATTTTACATGGTATCAGAAGAAAAGAAACACACAACTATTATCAGAGCATTATACTAATGAATTATGAAATGGTCTAGAGGATATGAACATAGTCTAAATCGTCAAGTTGAGAGCATCAAATAATGAATTATGGACTTTTAGTTTCTCAATTTAGACAGAAGAAAGCAAAATGAAAATACAAAATAATAGGAATCACATACTATGAGAGAAAACAAGACTCATAACACCACCAATTAGAATATTTTCACAAAAAGTCCCAAAATCTGCCTCTACACCCATGTATTCATTCCAGCCCCAGAGATTTATAAAGTTTTCCTACACAGAGGGCATGCTCCTCTTTTCTCAATCATTATATACTTGTGAGGCTAAGTATATATAGAGGAATTTCATATGGAATTTAAAACATTCCAACTTCCTCATAATTCTAAAACAAATAGAAGTTACAAAAAGGAAGAACAATTACATTATTTAAAGGGATCATTAGTAATTGGTCTGTCATATCAGGACTCCCTTCTCTTAAGCTGACATCTATCCAAAACTATCTAAAATACACCAAAAGTTTACCTGAGGATTCACCTCAACTTGGTGATTTCCTCCTCCAGGGTACTCCATCAATCAAAATTTTTCCCGACGCTCTCTATCATCTCTATTTTGTCCTATGATTTCCTCCTTTTTCTCCTCCTCTTCTTTGTGATTGGGTGGTAGGTGTTTTATGTGTGTTCATTTATGACAAGATCCCTTATAATGGGGCTTAATCTTATTCCCGACTCTGTCTCAGTTTCAGGTTCGGTATGAAATTTAGTCGCCTACATCTGCAAGAACCATCTTTCATTCTTACTTATTGACCTTCCCGGTACCTTAGATGAGAACCTAGTTGTGCCAGATGCCATTTGACGGATATTATCCATACTTTCTGAACTTCGCAGAGACCTTGATTTGGCCACCCTTTGGGTTTATAGAATTCAGGAGCACATGCTGAGCTTGTTTTTCTTATGCATAAGATGACAATTTCCCAAAATAGGATAAAATGATTCATATATGAGATTTTGATGTTCTGTGTACTTTGCTCATGAATTACTGTCACAGTACCTTGGTGTGCCATGCTTCATCAATCCACTTTGAATTATGAGCCTCGAGTTAGTTATGCAGAGGCGTCCTTTTGGTACATTATCCGGGAAAGTACCTGGACTGGTGATGTGAGGTGATCTGACCAACCACCATCTTCCCTGTGAGATATTGACATGGATTTTTGAAACACGTGACATCGGGTCCATAGGAAAAGTGGTTTCGGGCAATTCGTCGTCTTCCCTGATGCGTTTGTAAGAGCGCCACGAGTTCCCCATCGAAACCCAAGTAGTTTTCCCCATTCTGCCTTAGCGATGTTAAGTTTCATGCTATTTGTTTGTTCAATGTAGGCTTTGACCATAGATCTAAGATTCTTCAAGATTGATGGCCCACCGAGCTACTCCCTTCCCACTTCCGCTACATTTGTTCACACGCTGCAGAATATAGCCGAGCGCCCTGAACTATCGCGCCTCTACTATGGTATAGTGTCTCGCTAAACTTCAGAAGTTTTTAGATCCCAATAAAAATTGTTAGGGTGATAAAACCATACATGGGTGGTTGTTGAGGCTATGGGTTGTGGTGTGTGGTGTTACCAATCAATCTATATCCTGAGTGAGACATCATAGGTTTGTCTTGGATGAATGGAACGGGTGTTGGGGCATCCGAGAGTACCGTGTATAGGTATCTTGACTAGGCGTAAATGAGTTTGAATTGTTGGGTATTGCTAATGGATTCTTATTCAGACTGGGGGAAGGAGGTGGCCACATCTTTGGCAAGGAGGGAAATAAGTGATTTGAGGAACCAATTGAGACATTGTTGGGGGGTAGTGTCATTTTTGCAGAGACTACGTCGCCGATGCCACTCATGAATGTGGTCAACAATGTGTGTGGAGGAGGTTTCTTTGAAGTCTGAGAGTAGTTCAAGGCCATTGCCATGACGAATAGGTATTTGAAAGAAGGTAAAAAATTCTTTGGCCAAGGATTCAAAGGTCATGTGGGACCCAGATTTTTCTTCTACATACCACTTGTAGGTTGATGGGCTAGTGAGCATGCGTTGAAATAACGTCAATTAGATAGAATTGTCCATGATGTTGTTTGAAGAGAACCATAGGTGAAAGGTCATGATATGGTTGGCGGGATCATCTCCTACTTTTCCTTCAAACTTGGGGATGTTTGAAGGGAGTTTGGTAGGAAATTCAGGCCATGTGGGGTTGCGCAATATAGGATCATTGGTGAGTTTAGTCAGATCCGGTATGTTGAGGGAAGCCAAGTATGGAATATGAGGTGGCGGTGGAGGATTAATTACATCCATAGTGTGAGTGTTATGGGTACTTGACCCTTGGAGGGGACTCGGTGGGTTTGTACTTCACCCTTGAGAAGAAGTTGTCCCCCCGCTTTCATGTAAAGGAGAGCGAGTGGATGGTTGACCTTGGGAAGTGGAAGCAAGTAAGGTGGAACCAAGCAAAGCTGATCCCAGGACAGTGGCACTCACAGGGGTGTGAGAAGGTGGAGCCGATGATTTGGCAAGACTAGGAAATCCCCCTAGAATAGGAGGGAGATTTAGCAAGTGTCTAGAATGACGGGGGTTCTATGGGTCCCCTATGATTTCCGACTAGCTGAGTGGATGTGTGCAAATGGTGGTGAGAAAAATAAGTAAACAAGAATCTTTTCTGCAATTTTTTGAACCTTCACAATATATTTCCCAATTAGATGTAATCAGAAGGGCATCATACATAAAGAAATTTGATAAAGAAGCATATATGTGGATAGGTGGATTTTGTTCGCATCAGAGAACAAATAAAACAAATGCTCATGTCTTAAAAGACGTAATGTTTTTCCTCTCAAATAACACTGGACCTTCCAATAGCACTTGATAGTGGGGTCTGAAGCCATCGGAAGAGAAACTAGTAAAGGATGAAGCAATTAGTTATAATGAGGGGTAGAGGGGGCATATCCTGAAACAACTGGTGATATTTCCCAATAGCCACACAAAATATGATCAAGGTGCAAATGTAGCCCACAATTGCCACCTAGGTAGATGTCCTAAATTTTGGTCACTAGGTACCTCGGTCAAAGTGAGACATTTAGATTTTTGGCCTTAGAAATGGGTCATGGGCTGGATCCCGTCCAAGAGGTGGCTGCCTCAAGGGGGGATGCACAGAACAACCATACCTCGGCCTTCAACCCTTCACGGGTATCTCCCTGCCTTATGGTGTAGGAACACTTGACTTGGAGGATTTAAAAGTTCCCTATTTGTCAACTTCTACTGTTTTGACGATGTGGGAACCAGATAACGGGGAGTTATTTGGATGCCTATCCCTGAGATCCTACCTAGACTAAAAAAATTATTTTGGTACCTCCTGTCGAGGAAAACTTAGTGAGTTTTTAGAAATATTTTAGGTGTGGTTGTTTGAGAGATTGAGGGTGTGAACCAATCTCGTTGAAATTAAGTGGGAGTGGATAGTCTTGTGAAAAAAAGGGTGGGGCATTTCAGAATCCCAAATGGAGGAAAATTACTTCAACCTCCACGATTTATAGATAAGACTATGTGAGTGATTGGTGGACTTTGTGTGTGAACAAGTGAAAGTGTGACAATTTTTTAATAGTTTAGGTGTCACCTTGCAGCATGTGGACTTCGCTTGGTCCTTACAAGTCTTGATTACCTAAGGTACTATGTGTCATTGGTACAACCTTGCGAAATTTTAAAGTCCTTAGGAAACTAGCATGCAGACATGTGGGTCCTTACTATTCCTTTAACTCCCTATTGTGATTTATTTCTAAGAAAGCTTTGAAACTATCCTAGATTGTGCACAAGTGGGCATGTATGGCCCTGCTACAAAACCTTTAAACTTACCTAGTGATTTAATTTAAGAAATTAAATTTCAACACTATCTTATCTTTGTAGCATGTGGGCATGTATGGACCCTTACAATCTTAAGATGTGTTTGAAAAATAAACTAAGAGGAGTCCCGAGGGGGTTGTTGTCCTCTCGTAAAGATTTTGTCTTTTTAAGGGAGATGAAATTGTCCCTCAACCTCTTTTTGATTCTCAAGATCGCTTTGGAGTGCGAGAGAAGAGCATACTCAATGATTGATATCTAATTTTTGGTCCCAATGCAAGTTTTATATGTGATGTAGAATGATTCCCACTTAACCTTTAATCAAAGCAAGCCATCCATGTGGAAACATGAAAACAAAAAGAGAAAAAATTATGATTTTAACCCCCTAAGTACATATGTTTTGACTAATCCCTTTATATGGAGAGGGAATGTAAGTGTGGTGTAGATTACAATATGCATGAAATCAATTTTAAGAAGGCTTTGGGCCCTCCACAGATCACAAAAATCTTACAATGTGTATTTTTCAGCACAGGTGCACCGGTCTCAGAATAGACAGAGGCGCTTTGAGCACCGATGCATGAACTAAAAGAGACTTATGAGAGAAGATGTGAAGAAGGCATTGAGTAATACAATGTTTTTGGTGAACGATGCATGATTGTGGGCCAATAAACCCTTGCACACCTATCACATGGCCGTGAAGAAAATTCCAGATGAAATTCCTTCAACTCAACTTTGAATTCAACTTCCTGTAGGCCGGCTTGGGCCGGTTATGGTACCTACAGGTTAAATAAACAGAAATAAGAGCTAAAATATTCCAAATGGGGTAGCAAATTGATACCTTTCCCCAATGGAGTCGCCAATCTATTGTGCCTCTTTTGTCACCTAAATGAGAAAAATAGAGGTTCTTACAAGCCCAGTTGGGTTAGCTAGGAATGACAGCAGTAGAGGAAAGAGTTAGAAGTGTAAAACATAAAAGATAAGAAAAGAATTAAACTAAGAATGATAAAAACAATTAAACTATAGAGCATAAGGACATAAGAACAAGAAACAAACAAGACTCATGCCACCAATGGAAAGGATTGTATTAGTGGAAAGAAAACACCAAAAAGAAAGGGAGACTTTGGGTCCCCTCTTCCTCCAAGGGAGGTCTCTTGGACCCCCAAATATTGAGCTCTTCTTACAAATGAGGAACTAGAATGAAATGGTGAAGAGAATCAAAAGCACATTCAATCTAGAGGTGATATGAATGGCTAAGTGAAATGGTGCTAGCATGCTCTTGATGAGGAAAGAGGATCGTCCAAGAGAATATCAGCAGCATAACAATACAAATGAATTCCTCTTCTCATGTAGTGCACCCATGGCCTCTTTTTATAGCATAACTTTGAGGTATTATTCAACCAGCTTTTAGTGTGAACAAGGGGATATTTAGGGTACCTTTAGGTCTTTGACCAGCCACCCAGCCGAATTCAATCAATATTTGGATGTTGAATCAACTTGGAAGCTAAACCAGAAGTGGGTGGGAGGCTGACCAACATCATAAATGCACCTTTATGAGGTGTGCACGGATTTTTGAATCCATATTTGCGCATCGGGTGCATGTGCACTTTTTTGGCATTTTCAACTGGCACACATGCATGCGCTTCCTATATGTCCTTAGCGCATGCTGATTTTATAACTGGTTATATAGTTTTGGACCTTTTGGAAATGTTTTTTTGGTCATTTTTGGTCCATGGGTGAACAAATAGATGTTTGAAGATGTTGGATTCCTGTAACCATTTGCGGACGAAATTTCAGTGATAACAATAATTATTTAAGAATGTGTTGTGTCTCACCCCCACAACAACCCATTTTTGTAGAAAATGGGTTCCCCCTATTCCAAAATTTTCTACAAGGCACTACTCTTTACTCAGCTAATAATTTTTCACCTACAATCTCAATCCTATGCATATGGCCATCTAAAACAAAATGAATAAGATTTTTTCTAGCCTTCAAGTTCATAATGATGGACCATTGGTACATTGTCATTCAGGATTTACCCCGTCTCATTTTTTTCACTCATTCTTATTCTCACTATTTTCATCATTGTTCCTTCCTCCCAATATATGTTTCATTCATTTCCAAATCCTAATGATGATGCATCATAACATAGTTTTTGGGAGAAAACATTGGTCGAAACAATTTCTCATGTGTTCATCTCATATCATCGATGACAATGCACCCCTTCTTGCAAATCCATGTCATAATCCAAGAGGGTCGATGAGATTGGATATTGTATCCACGTCAACATGATTACTCGTATGGGTCACATCTCCTGGTATTTTCATAAGACCATCCTCGTACCCACACATGGCACACATTTGTTGTATGGCCTTTTTCTGTAAAACTTTATCGTCGCCAGTAAAACTCTAAGCACACATATGTTATTTCACTACGCATCGTCAATGACTATGTTGTTCTTCAGATCATCGATGAGCAAAACTCTAGTCCATCCTATAGTTGAGATCAACTTAAAAATCGTTGAATTATTTCATGACCATTCATCTCATTTTTATCCTCTACTTGGCCTACACGGTTACTTAACTTCTTATCACTATAATATAGAATAAAATTTGTATTGAGTGTTTGGATTTTGAAGCATTAAAATCGTTAAGTATTATCATTAATATTTAATGATGTGTTTGAGAGTTGTCGTCGTCATAGGATCACTCACGATTGTGTTGAACATAGCTTACCACCATAAATTGCCAATGACAACAACCTATCTATGATATTATCCTCATAAGTTCCCACTCTTCCAATGATTTAGTTAATGGTCATAACCTATGCACCACCCACGACTACATTCATTTCACCGCGTACTCCTCCGATCGATTTTAAGTTGTAATGCACTTATTTATTAATTGCATTCAAGAATGTAGGTAATTTGGAAATGTTTAAATTCTATCGAAACTTAATCTTTTTATCACTATTCAACATCCTTACTAAGGAAAATAGTCACTATAGCGATGAAGGTTAGACATCTTGTTATGTTTATTCATGGCTCTGGTCCACGAGTAGGTACATTCACATTATTGAATAATTTTTATCTATATCAATTTTTTCTATCCCTTAATATCTCAATTTTGTCTTAATGAATTTGGTTTTTAAAAAATGTCATAGATGTTGATGAGAAAGGGAAAAATCAACACCTCCGACACGCCTGTTCCTGTCTTTCTCCCATAATATTTCAATGTTGCTAATACAAACAACCACGATGATATGGAACACTACCTTATTTATGTTGATATTTTGGATATGTTCCAGAATGAAAGGTATCCATCTGATGACTTAGACATCGATGAATACAATAACATTCTCAAAAGAGGCATTCACACGATATTTTCTTGCCCAGATCTATTCCCTTACAATGACGATGTCAGGTGGTGCTTTATGTATCTTCAGAGCAATACATGATTAATATTCAATGATTTGGGTCTCACCATTTTGTCACTCAAAGTAGAGGATGTCCAAGTAATATAAAAGACTCTGGAACCCATAGTTTTTATGAATAAGTCATTCCTATATGAGTTTGGGGTCGAGCACGAAGATTTCAAATCACTAATCGAAGATTGGTTCTATGATGAAGAATGGCCAGTGAAAAAGGGGGAAATGAATTTCCTTGCATGATACTTGAAAATCCCTTACAAAATATTAAACACAATGATATGCAGACACTATGGCAAGGAAACGAGCACCCATTTCAGAATGTAATGGTTTCCCATGTATTACTTAGTGGTCTAGAAGGGACAAGCTTTCAATTTAGAAAGCATTATATCTTTCAACATAGCGAATTGGGTTCAATACACCAAAGGTATGAAAATACTTGGCTTCTACATGTCTTCATATCTCATAGATTTCATTTATTCAGCCAATTCATTACCTATTTTCAATTGGGCCCGGACCCCATATCATGGTCCCATCCATTTATAATGTTATTAATTATGGGAGGTCAATTGTAAAGAACATTTTTATGATATCTATGATAATTTCATCTCCCCCTTACAGAAGGCCATCTTTAGTCTTTTCCCACATAGGATTTCTTCAGGTGCCATCAAGGCCCTAAGGGGAATTGGAGACTAGTATATGAAGAGATACTATACCTTTTTTTAGGATTTTTGGGGCCACAAGTCCTCCACACTTTATTTTGATGTATTTTCTTGATAAGTTACTAGGAAAATAAATAACATATTAAATTGTAGAGAAAGGAGCCACTGCTTACCTATTAGAAAAGAGAAAAAAGTATTGGCCTATCTTTCCCCTCCATATAAGCTCATTTTCCCTACAGAAAGAAAATAAAGAATAAAAGGAAGTGAAAAATCTATATGCATTGTGTCTTTGTACCAGAGAGCCTAAATCTCATGATCTTCAAAATGTGTTTTATGAACACATGAAGGTTGTTAGACTATCTCCTCAGATTATGCATGAATTGAGGTTTGATGAAGATGTATTTCAGGGAGCTTTAATCTTTGAAGAGGTAGTGGAAAGGCTTACCACCTAAGCAACCCATGAAAAGCTAAAAAATGAAGAAGAACAAGATAGATCCCTTAGGATAGAGAAGTTCAAATCACTACTCCTCAAAGATAAAGAAATACTAAAGTTGGAGGAAGACAAAAGGAGGGAAAAAGAGGTAGAATGAGCTAGGAAAGTTCAAGAGACTGAAGATAGATACCAATTGATGAATATAAAGGAAGCTGAGGAGAAATAGGATGAACTGAAAAAAACTGAAACTACAAACCTTTCCTTAGGATAAAGTAGTTCAGGAAGAGAATGACCAATGAACCCAAAACAAATGGCCCTAGATGCATAGGAAAAGTCCAAGAGAAAGGAAGAGGAAGAGAAAATAAAGGATTCCAAAGCCAAATAAGATAGAACCACATCCAGTACCATTGTTGTGACCTCGAGTCTTGACACCAACCTAATCAATACCTTAGTTGAATAATGCACCCCACTGATTGCCATCTCAGGGAGTTTATCACTCACTTGTGAGGGACTTGGTTTTGAAGCCATAGTAGTCCCTATGGGTGATTAATACTATATCCATAAGACGAGATAAATTGAGAAAAGAACCGCAAAGAGAAAAAGAGGAAAAGATGATGTAATACAGGAAACTCCTGAAAGAACCATCAAATGGAAAGTTGGACTACACTTGAAGGATAATGTATTACATGTATCCTCGACACTTAGAACTTTTTCTAGTGTGAACATTATGTTGGTCCATAAGGTCGAAGGATAACTATATGTTTCAAAATCCAAGATCATTGAGTTGGAGGCGACCCTAGAAAACATCAAAGAGACCATGGCTAGTGAATATAGGATGGAAACCAAACAAAGGGAGAATATTCATAAAGAGGAGGTGGAAATACAACTTCAAATCTAGGACAAAGAGATGGAAGAAAAATTCAGAAAAAAAAAAATCACCCTTAATGAAAGGGTTCATATACATGAGGTAGAAAAAATCATATCTACGCATAACTAGGAATCCATGCAAGTTAAAAGAGAACTATATGAAATGAGATATTTCAATGAAATAAGTGAAGAGGAAGTTATGAGACTACAATAGGACAATGATGTCCTAAATAAACTAGTAGAAGAAATCCAAAACCAAATGGTTTATCTGGAAGCTATAAAAATAGAGTCTACTGAAAAGAATGAATAACTTTGGAACTCACATAAAATATTCTTCTATGCTCTGAGAAAAATATTGAAGGTCAAATACGATCAAGCAGAACTAAGTGTACAGGTAAAATAAATGCATGAAAAATATAAAAAATCCCTTGAAGCCTACATCCGGGTTATAGAATGGAAAGGTATCCAACAAATCTTTTATAAGACCCTACATATGTACTCATACAATAAGAGTATCCGAGATAATTGACTCTTGAGTGCAGGGATAAAACATATTGTAGATATACAAAGAACATAGCAACAGGTCGTCGCAATGAGAAAAGAGCTACGGAAGTCCACAGACGACCTACTAACACAATTCATAATGGATCCTTTGGGGGATATTGAAAAGGAGTCACCGACCTAATAAATGTTTGAATATGTTGAGAACAAAATGAACCTCAGTGTGAAATCCATTGAGGAAATTGGAGAAATCAATGCAGAGGTTATAGAAGAAATATTAATACAACTTGACGTCTTTTTCTCACTAACTCAAGATTCCATGCGACATGTTGAGAAAATATTGAATATGGAAATCATCATGCCCATTTGAAATGGAGAGACAGACCTTGAAATAATGTGGCTACACCATGTGGACAATATACTCGATGACTTCGATACTTGGAAGGCCTTCGTAAATGAAAAATCGTAACTGCCAAAACTCACCTAATGATCCCATTATAACTGAATGTTTGCAGCATAATCATTTCCCTTGTAATTATTTTCATTTCTTAGTTAGGAAAGGGAACTGAAGCTTCTCTTCAGGACGCCAACCACTCATAAGTTAGAGGAATGTGAAAAATTTATATCTGTTCTCTATAAATTAGATGAAGAAAAAAGGAAGAGGGATTTTGGATGTAGCAGAATATTATTTTTATTATAATTTAATTTGAACCAGAGAAAATTTTGAAGATTGTGGTGTCAATGTGTATGAATGAGACTATTCTATTTATGCATGTTTATTTCTGTAGAGTATGAATGTTGGTTTATGAATTAATTCTGAATTAATTTTCATATGTTTACAATTTCCATAATTTTCACTTTGAGTACATTGACAATGTGATGTAGTTAGTTAATCAACTATTTGTTTCTAACTGGTTATGTTGTTAATATTTTATGTTACTTGAATATATGAATTACTTATGTACAAATAATACAAATATTTTGTTGTACTTACCTTCTATTTTTCTCCTAATCAGGATAGGTTAGCATAGAGTAAAATAGGAATGCATCTTAGAATTGTAATTAATCATATTAGTTTAGAAGTAGTTCTTTATAATTTTTATTCATCCGAGAACCTTCAATTCTCATATTCATATTTATATAGTATATTAGTTATATTGGTAACCAAGCCAAAATTTGGTCAGAAATTCCATCCCAAATGATATTGGGTCTAATTGGGACTTGTCATTGGGTGTTCTCCCTCATCTGATTTATAGAGTATTCAGACCTATGAACATAAATGGTGCTAAAAGGAGGGACATAGAACTGAATGGATGAAAAGAGAAATACAAACCCTTCCCATTATATTTCACAAGTTATCACTTCCTTATCCAATGATTCCCATACACCTTGTTTTGAATACACTACACTTCCCTCATCATTTGTTGTGAATATACCTGCTCAGGTCAGTACTCGATGTATTTCCACTCACCCTGATTCCTCATTCTCTTCGCCTCAACCCCGCATATTATCCCTCCCAGGGGTTAAGACCATTCTGAGGTAATCCTAGGAACATTTAAATTGTTCCTTAACTAGACAATTGATTAGACAGATGGGGTATATTCCCATTGACTATTCATTACCTTAGGTCGAGGAAGATCCTTGCAATGAAGATCCATAATTCATTGATACTTACACATATCAATAAAATCCCTCTATAGGAATCCCTGTATATCACGTACCTCAGGACACACCAGGATTTAAAGAGACATATGATTTTGACCTTGAACATTACATACTAGTTGGTGGTGCCAAGGGAATACCTCCCTCTTGTATTGAATTCTCATCTTGCACACCAAGGAATGAGTTTGAAGAAGACTCTAAGGAAGAAAAGGAACACAAAAGTGAACTTAAAAATAACCCACTTATGATAATCGTGTACCAACCTCCAAACATGGATAGGGATAATGTTAATCAAAATGATCTTCCCTATCATCCTTTGTTGGTTCCTGATGCATTCATTGTACCAGGAGTTGTGAATTCCATGCCTAGAAATCCTAAGAAATTTCTACCAAAATTTGACCCTAATAGAAAATACTCGGCAGAGGACCGCATTAAGAAATTATTACTTTCAATAAGACTCCAAAGAATTAGGCACAAAGATGTCACCTTTCAATTGTTCCCACTCACATTTGAGAACAAAGCCTCTACATGGTTATTCTCTTTAGAGGAAGCATCTATACCTAATAGAGAACTTTAAAAACTATCTTCCTTAGAAATTTTGGAGAAAACAAAACACCAACAACTCTTGTCCTAGAGAAGTCAAGATTCAAAATGGATTCTAAAGAATCAATGAATGATTACAACCAATGTTTCCTTACTCTAGTGAGGTGTATCCCTTGAGACTCCAAACTTCATGAAGACATTTCCATCGAATTCTTTACCTCTAGTTTGCTTATGTCCATGGGAATATTTTTTAATAATCTTGAAAAATCCACCCTTGAAGAAGCCTTCCAGGAAGCCCTTAAAGTTGAAAATAACATGATGATTTTAAAAGGAAATCCTGGGGAACAATCATCCAAAGACAAAATTAAAAGTAAATAAAGTGTGTCCAAATCCCAATAAGAGAAGAAGAATTCTTATTCCATGGACATTGAGTCTCTTTAGATTATTGTTAAGAAACTCTCCAACGAGCTAATAAATTTGAACAAGAGTAGCAGAGAATGATCTTCTAGCCAAAATAATTTCTTTAGGTTCCATACTAAGAAAGATAAAAACACTCCACCAACTAATAAAACCAATCCTTCTCAATTATATGGAATTAACATGGAAGATTATGTCCAATATTTGAAAACATGGGAGAATAATAATAATAATGAAGTCAAGGAATATGAGGATGGGAATAAAGAACAACAAGAACAACCCCAAGAGTCCCAAGAAACCAAAGAACAAGAACTGAATTTTTTCTGGGATATTTTGTATGGAGGGGAGGAAGAAGAAACATAGGAAGTACACATGTTCCAAAACGATGTAACCATAAGAAGTACCAAAAATAAGACCTTGAATGACACCCAAAGCACTACTAATCTTCCTACTCTTTCCACATCCAATAGCAAACATAAATCTTCTTTGGCCAAAAGCACTCCCAATCCTTCCAAAACCACGCCCTCCAACCAAAAATCATTTGGCCAAGCATCGATACCTAATTATCCATCCATACCCCTAGCCATGTTGAAATATGTTTTCCTATAAGATATGAAGAAAACTAAAGGCAACATTCCACTTTTCAATCTTATGAAGATTCCACAAATTCAAGAAATTTTTATTGAAGCTATGCAAGGGAAAACTGGCACTAACACTAAAGAAATTAATGCTGGGAAAAAAAGGGGAATGACCAAGACTATCTCTTCTAGAAAAAATACTCCATCTAAGAGTCAGGTGGCTATGAATGTGTCCCTAACTGGATAGAGGTCCATGTCTACTACCACACCATTCCTCATAACTTTTGAAATATTAAATAAGAATGTTCATCACTGTATTGTAGACTCAAGAGCTTCGTCTAATGTCATAACTCTCAAAGTCTTTGAAAATCGTACTGTAAAACCTGAACCATATGACATTCATATTATTCAATTAGATATAAATCGAGTCATAGTTATTGGGGAATTAAAAAAAAATGATCTGGATGTCTACTAATCCTAAGGTTCATCAAACCATCGATATAACTATAGTAGACATACCTGATAATTATGTCATGCTTTTATCTTGGGATTGGTCTATTTTGTTGAATGGTTACTTCTCTATCGACTGGTCTCATACATGGATTTCATGTAATGGTAAAATGAATCAAATCATAATTGATATAGAGATATATATGAAACATGTAGTTACTGACCTAAACAATCCAATTGAACTAGTAATGTTTAACAACTCAATTTTTGGTAATTACTCATATGAGACATTTTTGGGGAATTTCACATTTGAAACATAATCCTTTGTAGAATCTAACACGCAATATGAAATCCTTCATTTCACTCAGATTGTTAATCCAAACTCTAGTATAATATATCAAATTGACATTTCTTCCAGTGTACAGTCCAACATGATCTATGAAGATATATATTAGAGGTTCTCATTAACTCTACTAACCCAGAAAAGATTGAAAATTTGAAATCAGTTGTTGAAACAATGAAAGGGGATCTTGAGATGTGGACACTATTTTTTTATGGATCCAAATATTTAGAAGGTGCAGGTGTTGGTTTCATATTAAAATATCCGAAAGGGAGGAAAATTTTAACTGCATGCAGACTAGAATTCCAATGCACCAATAATAAAGTTGAATATGAATCTTTGTTACAAGGACTAAGAAAGGCAATAGATTTGAAAATTGAGAAAATAAGGGTGTTTAGTGATTTTGAAATTTTCAGAAGACAAGTAAGAAACACCATCCATTGTCTTTCAAGTCATTTGAAACATTATCCATTATAGGTATGGGAAATAATCAAGTCTTTTGTTGCATTTAATATTAGTTATGTTCCTCCTTCACTAACCTGTGATGTTTATTTTCTAATGAATGTTTCATCCAAATTAATACCTTTAGACAAATTGATGCTTGACACTTTCTCTATTGAAATTTTGTGGAGGCCTTCAATTCCATAAAAAGTCACTAGTTGGAGAATATTTGATGATGACCTACAAATTATAATCTTATTACAACTCAAATATAATTTCAAAGACTTTGTCATAGATGAAGGGTAACATGATCTAATGGTGAATTCAGACAGAGAAATACATCGGGTTCGGTAAACAATATCCCCATAAATGTAGAAAGATTGGAGAAACTTTATGATCTCTAGGATAAGTTCAAGAAAGTCACCAGGTACAAGACCAATAGCTCATCAATTCAATTTGAAGTGATAAGCTAGGGAACAAACACCATGCCTCAAAACATTAATTTAGGGAAGAAATGCTCTCCAAATGGAAAAGTTTTGGTTGTGGAGCCTAATTATCTTCCTGATTCAGAGGTATTTGTTTTAAGCCATGTTTACACCCCATGAATACTTTACACCCTGGAAGAATGTACACTCCTCGATGTGAGGGAGTCGAGGGGGGTTTACCCCCCACGGGGGTTCAAGGGCGAAGCCCCCGAAGGAAAAATTTCCTTGTAAATGTGTATTGTAATTTCATAGTAAATCTGGATCATTCATTATAAGGTCACATATCTGACGATAAAAGTATCTTAGGGTTTTTTTCCATAGAAGGTAACCCTCTTTTATGAGGAAAATGTATTGAGCCTATGTATTATTGAGAATATTGTATTTTGAGTGGGGAGACTGTCAGAGAAAGAAGAAGAAGTTACAACGGGTGTGTTGTAGGTTGTACCCATTCATTTGCTAGATAATAATAAAGGAATGACCTATAAATTTCTCTAGTGGATGTAGCCCACACTAGGTGAACCACGTATGTCTGTGTCTCTATTGTATTGTGTATCTTCTGTGTTTTATTTTTGCATTTGTTTTATTTTATTTCTCCGTGATCCTTTTTTTCTAACAACTGGTATCAAAGAGAAAGGTAACTTGTAGGAAAAGAGGGTTCCTGGTTCGAGTGGGAGAAATGGCAGAACATGGAAATTTTAGGGTCGAGAAATTTAATGGCCAAAACTACCAGTTATGGAAGATGTAGATGGAAGATTATTTATATTAGAAGGATTTGTTCCTACCATTGGGTGTAATAGTAAATAATTCGACGACCATGAAGGATGATTAATGGGAGGTTCTTGACAGAAAGGCACTAGGAACAATACAGATGAGCCTAGAACCATCAGTGGATTTCAATATTTAGAAAGAAAAGACAATGAAGGATTTGATGGACACATTGGCTAAACTATATGAAAAACCCTCAGCGTCCAATAAGGTATTTATAATGAAGATATTATTTAATATGAATATGTTATAAGCTGGGTCTGTTGTAGATCATTTAAATGAATTTGATACGGTTACTAATCAACTAAGTTCTGTAAAAGTGGAATTTGATGATGAGGTTAGGGATCTTCTAATATTGTGTTCATTTCCAGAAAGTTGGAATGGATTGCTCATGGTTGTAAGTAACTCTATCACTAGTTCAAATACTTTAAAATTTGATGATGTTGTTGGTGTTATTCTTAATGAATAAATGCGACGAAAAAACATGGGTGAGACATCAGGTAGTGCGTTAAACATGGAGAAGAGGGGAAGATAAAAGGATAGAGGAAATGGCTCAAGGAACCACAAGAATTACAGGACGTGTAGATCCAAATCCAGAATAGGAAATATAGAGTGATGGAATTATGGGAAGAAAGGACATCTGAAGAAAGACTTCATAGCTCCAAAGAAACAAAGAGATGGACAATAGGAGAAAAATCAAGAAGAAAATGTAACAGGTGATGTGTTACAAGATGATTTGATTCTTTCTGTAGATGATATTTCTGAGTCTTGGGTAGTATATTCAAGGGATTCATTTCATACCACACCCCACAAAAAATGTTTTCTAGATTATGTTCAAGGTGATTTTGGACAGGTTCATTTGGGTGATGATGCACCCTGCAAAATTGTTGCAATGGGAAAGGTAAAAATAAAGAAAAGCAATGTAAACCAATGGTTGTTGAAAGAGGTAAGACATGTTCCATATCTAAGGAAAAAAATAATTTCAACAAGGTAGTTGGTAGGTGAAGGTTGTATATCTATATTTACAGATAAGGTGTGCAAGGTCACCAAAGGATCATTGGTGATAGCATAAGGAGAGAAGGTAGGTACATTGTATTTATGTACTAGTAATATCGACTCTTTTATCTCTTTAGAATCTACAAGAGTGGATACAACACTGTGGAATCATAGGATTGGATACATGAGTGAGAAGGGGATGCAGATACTTCACAAAATACTTTTTTTTCTAGATCTTAAACAATTTGATTTGGATTTTTGTGAGCATTGTGTTTATGGAAAACAAAAGAGAGTTAGATTTCTTAGAGTCGGAAAATAAAAGAAGAGTGAAAGGTTAGATATTGTACATACATGTGTATGGGGACCATATCAAGTATCATCTCTTGGTGTCTCTCATTATTATGTTACTTTTATTTATGATGCAACTAGAAAAACTTGGGTTTATTGCATTCGAAAAAAAATATGATGTTTTTGATACTTTTAAGAAATGGAAATCTTTGGTTGAGAATGAGACAGGAAAAAGGTTGAAGTGTCTCAGATCATAAAATGGAGGTGAATATTTCAGCAAGCAGTTTGATTATTACCGTTCATACCATGGGATTAGTAGAGAGAAGACAGTTCCAGGAGCACCACAAGAAAATAGTATGTCAGAAAGGATGAACAGGACAATCATGGAGCCTACAAGGAGTAGGATATTGCATGCTGGTTTTTCCTTACAATTTTAGGTAGATGTTGTAGATATCGTTGTTTACTTAATAAATAGAGGACCTTCAATCTCTTTGGATGGTATAATTTCAGAGGAGGCATGTATAGGTAAAAAGATAAACTATTATTTTTTCAAGACTTTCGGTTGTAAATCATTTGTCCATATTGATAAAGAAAATAGAACAGAGATTGAGGCAAAATCCAAGAAGTGTACCTTTATTGGATACGGTGTTAATGATAATTGTTATCACTTATGGGATTATGAAAATCAAAATATCATTAGGAGTATAGATTTCATATTCAATGAGAAGGTCATGTACAAAGATCAGTTGCAAGGAAAGAAATAGGAAAAAGAAAAACTAGAATACACAGTACTTGATGAGATCATTGAAAAAGAAATTACAAAGGTACCATAAAATCAAAATGTACAACAACAGGATCATCATGTACCTCAAGCTTCTACAAGTGTTGTTAGAAGATCTACCAGGTTAAGTACAACCCCTAAACGATACTCTCCTCCATTGTATTATTTATTGTTGACTAATTTTGGTGAACCAGAATGTTATGAAGAGGCAATGCAAGTAGACACCAAAAAGAAGTGGGAGCAAGGCATGAAAGAGGAAATGGATTCCTTAGTAAATAACCAAACTTGAGACTTGGTTCAATTTCATGTAGGAAAAAGAGTGTTGCAGAATAAATGGGTTTACAAGTTGAAGGAAGAAGATGGAGGAAAAAAGTGGTACAAGGCTAGACTTGTTGTAAATGGGTTTGCACAAAACAAAGTTATAGATTTTGATAAAATATTTTATCCTATTGTTAAAATGACTTCAATTAGGACTATTTTAATTCTTGTGGTAGTAGAAGATTTTCATATTGAAAAGTTATATGTAAAAACAACTTTTCTCCATGAGGATTTGGAGGAAGAGATTTATATGTAGCAGCCATAGGGGTATGAAGTCAAACAGAAGGATAATTTGGTATGCGGGTTGAAGAAGAAATTGTATGGCCTAAAGCAAGCTCCAAGGCAGTGATATTTGAAGTTTGTTAGTTTTATGACAGAACAAGGTTATAGTATATGTCATTATGATCATTGTGTTTATTTTAAAAAGATAGAAAATGGAATCTATATTATCTTTCTATTGTATGTAGATGACATGCTTGTTGTAGGGTCTAATATGCAGGATATAAATGTGCTCAAAAAGAAATTATCTAATTCATTTGCGATGAAGGATTTGGGTGCCGCAAAGAAAATCCTTGGTATGAAAGTAACAAGATATAGGAAAAATCGCAAATTGACATTGTCTCAAGGTGAGTACATAGAGAAGGTGTTGGAGAGGTTTAGAATGCAGAATGAAAAACCAGTTAATACAACTTTGGCCAACCATTTCAAATTAACTAAGGAAATGTGTCCCGAGACATAGGAGGAGTTGTGAGAAGGTATATGAACAATCTAGTTAAAGAACATTGGAAGGTAGCAAAGGGGATTATCAAGTATTTGAGAGGTACTTCTACTCATGCATTATGTTTTGGAGGTTCAAACACTATTCTACAAGGATATGTTGATTCAAATATGGTAGGTGATAAAGATAGCAGGAGGAGCACCACAAGGTATGCTTTTACTATAGGTGGAACAAAAATAAGTTGGATTTCGAAACTGCAAAAGGTTGTGTCACTTTCAACAACATAATAAGAGTATGTTGTTTCTACAGAGGCTAGTAAAGAAATTATTTGGTTACAGAGGTTTATGGAGGAAATAGGAAAGAAGTAGGAGGATAGCATGTTGTACTATGACAGTGAGAGTTACATTAATATTGAAAAGAACTCAACCTTCCATTCAAATACTAAGAATATACAGCTCAGGTACCATTTGATACAATCTATGTTGGAAGATGGACATTTGAAGTTGGAAAAGATACAAACTAGCCAGAATCCTGCATACATGTTAGCTAAGGGAGTAACAAGGGATAAACTAAGCTCATTCTTAGTTTGAGCTGGTCTTAAAGAATGAATATGAAGATGAGAAATTTTCTAGGTCCAACAAGGATCATAGTCCAACATATAAAAAAACGGTGAAGTTATTGAGATCGGTCTCCAAGTGGGAGATTGTTGGTTGTGCAGCTTGATTATCTTCCTGATTCAGAGGTCTTTTTTTTCAGCCATGTTTATACCCCATGAATAATTTACACCCCATAAGAATGCACACTCCTCCACATGGGGGAGTGCATTGGGGGGTTACCCACCTTGTGGGGTTCGGGGGCGAGAGAGCCCCGACAGGGATTGGGGGGTGAAGCCCTCGAAGGAAAAATTGTCTTGTAAATGTGTATTGTAATTTCATAGTAAATGTGGATTGTTCATTATAAGTTCACATATATGACGATAGAAGTTATGGTAGGGTTTTTTTCCCTAGAAAGAAACCCTCTTTTATGAGGGAAGTGTATTGTGGCTATGTATTATTGCAAATATTGTATTCTGAGTGAGCAGACTGTGAGAGAAAGAAGAGGAAGTTACAATGGGTGTCTTGTAGGTTGTATCCCTTCATTTGTTGGATAATAATAAAGGAAGGACCTATAAATTTCTCTAGTGAATGTAACCCACACTGGGTGAACCACGCATATTTGTGTCTCTATTGTATTGTGTATCTTCTGTGTTTTATTTCTGCATTTTTTTAATTTTATTTATCCATGATCCTGTTTTTCTAACAAAAAAAATCCTACATCAAATTGTTCAAGGAATACAAAGACATTTTTCCATGGACTTATGAAGACCTCAAGGCATACAACACCAATATCATACAACACATAATTCCCATGAATCCTTAAAAAAATTGTTTCAACAAAATTTTAGGAAGATGCACCCCAATCTTTAGCCTCTAGTTAAATAAAAACTAAATACGTTATTAGCTACCAAGATTATATTCCCAGTCAGGCACATTCAATGAATCTCCAATTTAGTACCAGTGAGAAAAATAATGGAGATATCAGGCTTTGTATCAACTTTAGAAACTTTAACAGAGCATTGGACAAAGATATTACCCAGTGCCTCCTATGGAGAAAATTTTGCAACGTGTATATGGATCTGACATGCTCTCCCTTTTAGATGGATTTTCTAGCTATAACCAAGTCCTAGTTTCCCATGAGGATCAACTGAGGACTTCTTTCAATAATAAATGGGGAACATACACTTAGATGAAGATGTCATTTGGTTTAATCAATGTTGGAGCAACTTTCCAAAGAGAAATGGACATCACCTTCAGAGGTCTACTTGGGGAATGTGTTGTGGTGTATCTTGATTATGTTACTATATTTTCCTAGGATAGAAAATAACACATAAAACACTTGAGGAAAGTATTCAATAGGTGCATAAGATATGGTGTTTCTCTCAATCCTAAAAGATTCATTTTTGTAGTCGATGAGGGAAAATTGTTAGGGTTCATAGTCTCCAAGCATGGTATGCAAATCAAACCAAAAATAATTGAAACTATTGCCAAGATTCCTGCCCCCCACAACAAAAAACCCATGCAATCTTTATTGCGGAGAATACATTTTGTGAGAATATTTGTCCCTAGCTTCACAGAAATAGTAAAACCCCTGCAAGGCATGATAAATAAAAATGCAGAATTCAAATAGGGATCTAAAAAAAATGAATATTTTGATAAAACTAAAGAATAAATAACACAATATCCTACTCTTTTAACCATATATTTTAGTCAAGAGTTCATTCTTTATAATTTTTCATCGGATATTGCATTTGCAGCTATTCTAACACAGAGGAACTACGAAGGTGATAAATTCCCCATGGATTTTATGTGTTATGGTTTGTAAGGATCAAAATTAAACTACATAGAAGTGGAAAAGCAATCATGTGTTGTATCCAAAGATGTAAAACACTTCAAGTTGTTCTTGCTTGAATCAAAGACAAAGGTGATTGTTCGTTATCCCGCTGTCAGGAATATATTGGTACAAAAGGAACTGGGACAAAAAAGAGATAATTGGATAACAACTTTACAATAATATGACCTATAGATTAATCCTACCAATATTATCATATGTAAAGTATTATGTAAACTGGATGTTGAATCAATGAGTGATGAGTTACAAGAAGATGCATTGTATCAAGATCAAGAACATTTTGAAAAAGAAGTTCACTACATCCCTGTTAAATATGAGCAACCGTATTGCGGAATGAAATATGTTTTGACACATGATTCAACAATTTATTATTTATATCCCAATAATAAGAGATCCCTTCTAATAAAATCAACTCAGTGTCATCTCATCCAAGGAATGTTATGCAGAAAAAATTATGATGGTGTTTTTTTTAGATGTCTTGATAAAAGGGATGTTGAAAAGGTATTATTTGAACTTCATGATGAACCAACTGGTGGACACTTTGGTGGAGACACCACTACTCACAAAATCCTTAGAGATGGCTATTACTAGCCCACTTTATTCAAATATTCTCACGCATATGCAAGGAAGTTATAGGAATGCTAGAAGTCAGCTGGGAGAGAAACTAAAGATGCATCCCCCCTACAAGCTATAATTATTGAATGACCATTTCAAAAATGGGGTATGGATGTGATCATGTAAATAAATCCCAAATCTTCCCAACTACACAAGTACATCTTAACAACTACTGACTATTTCACCAAATGGAGTGAAGAAATCCCCTTGAAGACCATCAATTAAAATTAGGTGACATCGTTCCTTGAATCTCATATTATCACCGCGTTTGAAATTCTTGAATCATTAGCTTTTGATAATGCAAAATATTTTTCTTCTCTGAATTAACTGAATATTCTCTTGAACAAAACAATAAAGTCAAATATTTAATGAATTACTATCCATAGGGGAATGTGTTGGCATATTCAACTAATAAAAACCTCATTAAAATCCTCAAGAAGAGTGTTAATGATCATCAAAGGAATTTGCACCTATCCCTACAGAAATCCCTTTGGGCTGACAGAGTAACTCCTAATTCATCTATCGATAATTCTCCCTTCTTTCTAGTCTATGGAGAAGAAGCCACTTTTCCTAACCACACATTTCTATCCTTGCTACAACTTGTTCAATTTTTCCAAGACGAAGCTTTCCCAGTGATGCAAGAGAGATTAAATATGATACTAAAATTGGAGGAAGAGAGGGAAAATCCAAAATTAACTTAATATGCCATCAAGAAGTAATAAAAAAATGGTTGAAAAGAAATTTGTGTGCAACAAAGATTTTTAGGAGGGATATCTTGTTCTCAAATGGGACAAAGCTAATGAACTAAAAGGAAGAAACACAAAATTTTGGAAGTTATGGTTAGGACCTTATCCGATTCACCAAAAAATAGGCCCTAGAAATTTCAAACTTAAAACATTGGAGGGAGAAGAGGAGGAGCTCCTTGTTAATGACCAAATTATCAAAAGATACTTCTCCCTGATCACCTATGGTGATATAAATTTGTGCATAGTAGTTTTCCTAGATTTCCCTTTCCCTTTTCTGAAATTTTTTACTTCAATCAACCTTCTTCTTTCTTTCTTTGAGTCTTTTCATTCGTTTGAACTTTCCTTGTGTCTTTTTCAGTTTCGATTAACTTATTTTCCATCATTCAAAAAATAAATTCCTCTTTCACAACAAATACCCAAGGTTGTTTGATTGAGTGAATGCATTTCCCTATAAATACCTTTTCATATTGAAGTAACCTAACTACCTTGTGATCAATTTTTATCTAGATTACTGATGGTCATACCGAAAAGAGGAACTGATTCACCTATTTCAAGAGAAATATTTGAACCAATAACCACAATGTATTTAGGTAGTTCACAAAAATTATCATCAACCATGTGACCACTATCATGGAATGCCTATGTTTTACTTAAATAAATAAAGGTACTTGATTCAAGTGTCTTCTACATAATTCCAATGATTCTCCTCTTGAGTATCCATAAATATAAAAATGTCTATGATCCATGTTAATGGACCCATGAGGATAAATAATTGACCGAGACTATCATATCAAAATAATGCTCACATCACCTCGCTTCATAGTCACCCATAATGTAAAATAAATACATAAATTTCATATCTAAAAGGTGAATGCAGAAAAGATAAATCTTCAAGAAGTTGAAATCATTATTAACAATGTGGGAAGTACAAGTAAACTTGTCAGGGCTATGGGTGCTCAGTGGCAGTAGGACCATGTTTGTATTATTCCAATGCAACTTCATCGAGGCTATGGATGCTCGCTAGTAGTGAAGCAATGACAGGAAAGAGAGATTAGAAAAACAATTCAATATATAAATGATCAAGAAGCACTCCTCTGTGGTGTCCATTTCCATGTAATCCTTGTGGGTGTGAAGAAAGAACAATAAGATCCCATCACTTTTCATAAGAAATATGCTACATATCATTTGTAGTAGGTCACTTTCCTCCCTTTCTCTCAGGCTATATGATGTGGGGTTCATGATTTGTGCATTGTTAAAAAAATATTTAATGTTAAAATTGTACACTGATTTATTTGAAGTCATTTTATTTGGGATTAGAGATAATCGGTTCTTCCCAGTAAGTTGCCATTTTTTGTGGATCACCACCACAAAAACACATTTTTGCATAAAATGAGCTCCCCCTATTCCAAAATTTTCTACAAGGCACTACTCTTTACTCACCTAATCATTTTTCACCTACAACCTCAATCTCGTGCATATGGCCATCTGAAACAAAATGAATAATCTTTTTTATAGCCTTCAATTTCATCTTCCTAGACCCTTGGTACATCATCATTTGAGATTTAACCTATCCCTTTTTGTGTTGATGTTTCATCATCGGGCAAAAATTCTCCTAGATTGGGCTGCAGACCAAGGGAGATAGGATACATTTATCATAAAGTTTCACTTGTGGTAGATGGGCCTAGACATATTCCTTCCTTGATAATGAAAAGGAATAATATGGACTCGAGGTGCTTGAAGTAATTTCCACTATCAGTTAGCTTCAGGCTAACATTGAATCACAGGTGTGTACTTGTGGTGAAAGATCTCGGTGTAATATTTTTCCTAGTCATGGTGATTTGAAAAGGAATGATAAAGACTCAAGATGATATATGTTATTACATGAAGACCCAAAGTGATCCTCATCTCAGAGAGAGTCAATTGGCTCAAAAGGGAGATCCACAGAAGGAGTTTCTCCTTGGTTAAGGTGGGAGAGAGACATCGCCCAAGACTGGCATACAAGTGTCATGAGTTTAGGGTGAAGTTTTTATACTTCAGAAAAAATCTTTTCATGATGTAGAATGTCTCCCTTGTTGAGAGGGAGTGTCGATGTTTTCACAACATTGGGAAGACATTCTCTTAGAATAATAATTAATAATATAATTATTGATTATTAAATATCATATATAATAAGTA
>SNQJ01S0007010.1:145879-177908 GCA_010110895.2 Picea sitchensis | reverse complement strand
GGAACAATTTAACAAAGTCAAATGCTACGTGGATGGATTATAACCAAATTAATCTTTGGTTAGTTACAGAGGTATTCTCCAACTATTTATAAGAAATAAAATTGAATTGAATTTTAAATTTATTTTTTCAAAGAGACGAGTCTTTTTTGGATCAATCTAATATTACTATAAAAAGACACTTGAAAGAAACAACAATAGACACATGTATTTTTTTCTCTCTCGTGCATGGGATAAGTGATCTAAGGAAGAGACTAAGAATTTGAAATTTTCTAAGTTACTTACTGATGTTCTAATGTTTACTAAAGTAATATTGTATATCATTGGAAGTAATTACCACTTTTGGAAAATTGTGTTTGTTTAATTTAACACTAAAAAATCAACATGGTTAGTCATATGACATCGAGTATATGATGGCTTTGTGTTGGTAACTATATGACATTGAGTATATGTTGGATGATTTTTGGTAGCCGTATGACATCGAGTATATGATGGATGTTTGTTGGTCATAGTAGAAGACATATTATTTGGAGGATCACTGTATATAGTTGTGCACAAGATAAATTAATCTCC
Organism: Picea sitchensis; assembly: GCA_010110895.2. Taxonomy (NCBI): domain Eukaryota; kingdom Viridiplantae; phylum Streptophyta; class Pinopsida; order Pinales; family Pinaceae; genus Picea; species Picea sitchensis. The sequence goes on along the minus strand of SNQJ01S0007010.1, from coordinate 177,338 downwards.
TCTAGGAGATACTTTTTTTGGTTCTCGTTTCTTTTTCTGGGAAGGTCACATGTAATATATCTGAGAAGGAGCCATAATGAATGTCACAGGAAGAAGACATGGAGGGAAAGACCTTCCAACATGATATCAAGGAGAGAAATTTCCAGACATGATGCTTAGAGACAAGAAGTCTCTAGAAGCAATGTACCTCCCAGGATGGGACCATGCTAGATAGCAGAGACAATTCTAAGGATCATGGATAAAATGACTCAATACCAACTATATCACAACTATGGTAGATATAGTAGAGGAGGAAAACATATTGTGAGACTCAGAGGGAGAAGGTGTAGCAATCCAAATACATGAGTCGAGCCATGAGATGTTGAGGAAGAAGGAATGGAAACAGTTCCAGTGTATGTAGAGGCATTCCCAGAGAGGGAGGAAATACTACATCCAGAGGGAGCAGATATTGAGTTACCTTTAGAGAAGAAGGAATATATACCCTCAGTGTTATAGGGAGCAGAGATAGAGGAGGAGTCACGTCGAGCTCTAGAGGGAGTGTTGATGTTTTTCATCTTCGTGAGACATTGGTTTCATGAGGTAACCTTGATATATCAAGTATGGTATAATATGACTTATCATGATTAGCATTTACCTATGTTTCTTTAGGCAAAGGAATCCATGACTGCAGTGTATGTTCAGAACAAAATTCCTTATAAGACTTTGAGGAACATGATGCCTGAGGAGGCCTTCACCGAAGTGAAGCTTGAGGATGGACACTTCAGTATATTTGGTTTTCTAGTATACATTCATGTACCCAAGGAAAAAAGGATCAAGCTAGACCCTTAAGGCAAAAAGGGTTCATTTGTGGGGTACAATGAGTCTTCTAAGACATACCAGATATACATCCTTGGTCAGAGATAGATTGAGGTGAGCAGAGATGTTACCTTTGAGGAGGAGGTATCCTTTAAAAATATATAGAGGATCTTACATGGATATTGATCAAATTGATCAAATTGATCCTATTGATCATGTATCTCCAGTTGATTTTCACAAAGATATTGTAGTAGCTCGAACGAGACCTACATGGGCTCATCAGACTCTGCAGGAGGTAGAAGGATATGTAGCTCCTCGTGGTACCTTCCGAGTGAGAAATATACCTAAAACATATTCATCCTATGCCACATCTATGAGCCACATCATTCATTTTGATCCTTCCTATTATGAGGGGGAAAGTAGTCGTTTAGTATGGAGAGATGTCATGATGGAGGAGTATCAATACATCATGAATAATGATGTGTGGGATATTTTTTTGATACCTAAGGATAAGTCCGTAGTGACTTCAAAATGGATATACAACATCAAACACATAGTTTATGGGAGCATTGAGAGGCACAAAACAATTTTGTTTCTAGAGGATTTTCTTAGGTGGAGGGAATAGATTATGAGGAGACATTTGCTCCTATTTCTCGATACACTTCTATCCAGATGATTATTTCCCTTGCAACATCCATGGGTTAGAGAGTACATCATATGGATGTAAAGAAAACATTTCTTAATGGAGATATTAAGGAATAAGTATAAATCGAGCAACCAAATGGTTTCATGATACATGAGAAGGAGTCTCATGTGTGCAGGTTGAAGATGGCCTTGTATGGACTTAAGAAACCACCTTGAGCTTGGTATGCAAGGATTTATGGACACTTAATTATTTTTGGGCTTGTTATAACCCTAAATTGCACCATACATGCATACCTGGCATCATGCCATCTTACTTACTATTTTTTCCAAGCCATCATTAAGCAGCTCTTCTTAAAAAAACTATTTTTGAAGATGTATGTGCCCTGCACCACTACTACCCACATATGTATGCTAGTTGCACCACTAATTCCTATGTATGTATGCTAGATTCACCATTGTATCCTGCGTATTCCCACAAAAGTTGATAAAATTAAAAAGTTGCAAGGAATTCTTTGAGATTATGGGCTATTGGGTAGTTTTCCAACTGTCCCACTGCCTATAGCCCATCACCCAATTGAATAACCATCCTTTTTTCATATAAAAGGAGGTGTTGGGGTCTCATTCTAGGGAGAGTCATACGAACAATGAAACTCTGCCCATTTCAATTTCCCCCCTTGCCCTAAGAATTCGTAGCCACATTGTGAGTTTTGAGCCATAATTCTGTATTCTTGCCTTTATCCTCATTCATAAGCCTATGCCCATTCTCTAGAGAGAAGTGTGAGAGGAGAAGGATATGTGGAATCAATTGGAGCTTGGTGAAGAGGAGCCCATAACAGGTTCGAGGAGCAGTCACTGATCTCATTAGTGAGATTAATATAAAGAAGTACTTTTTCCGTCCCGCCATATGATGTGTTCAATATTTATGTTTGATTTACATTTTATTAAGACATCTAACCCACTAATTAATATATAAGATGCATGTTCATAGTTTCTTGTTTGTATTTTTGTGAATGAAGGTCAGCCTTGGGAGGGTATTTGTAGTCAAGGTACAACCGAATGCAAAAGGATCCACATCAGACATGGAGTTTAATGTAGAGTTACCATATCCTTATACTTTGTATTTTATGCATGAATGTGGGGTATTTTCGGGGTAGTGGTTAAAAGTAGGATACTTTAGATGGTTAATTCTTCCTGCATGTTGAACCCTAGTGTAGTCCATAGGGGGTTTTCTTGCTATAGAAGAATTGGCGACCATACTGGGGAAGCCTCTAGAGCTTTTGGGGGATATTTTTGGGTGTTTTAATTGGTTTGATTACATGTTTTGAGTTTTCTGTAAGTTTGTGAGTCCTTAAGGGATTCTGGTCTGCCATACCAGTACTCCCTTCCTGGTCAGCTTGACTGTTAATTTTCTTTTTTGGGGAGTTATAGAGGTGTATGTAGCCTATAGTGGGTCTGCACGCATACATACAATCCCTACATTTGGACAACCCGCGTACATACGAAGGACGCTTAAGTGTCAATAACGTTCCTATGTCATGAAGTTTTTTTCTTAAGAAGGGGAAGTCAACCTCTTCCCTGTTTGAAGTCATACTCCTTAGGGGTTTCTTGATATAGTACTGGTTTGTATTGTCGCAGTACTTATCCTAGGTTTGAAGTCAATTTCTTTATCTTTTAGAGATTTCTTGTGTTCTCTGAAAGGGTTTTTAGACGAGTGTGTGATTCTTTTCTAATTGGCCTATTTGGTATCGTCAGTGACTCCCTGCAATCCGCAGTGGAACAAAAGTTAGTTTTTGGTCTTGTCTTCTCTTCACTTTTTCCCCTTTACTTGCTTTAGAAGAAAAGAAAAAGAATTCATTTTCAAGTTTCTTATTTTGAAGCATAAACAAAAATAAAATAAAAAGATTTATTTTCATTGTTTGGTTAAGTAGTTAGGTTAGTTATATTTTCAGGAGAAAGAGTTCTTTTCTTTAAGTTCTTTACTGAATGATTAGAACTTTAAGTAGCTCGTAGTCAAGCAAAATCTATTTTTAGGTGTTTATTTTAAAATATCTTAGAAAAAGTAGTTACGAAAAGTTGGTTAAAGAGTTTAAATTTGAAAAACTTTATTTGTAAACAGAAGTAATTTTGTTTCCAACATTTGTTCTTCCCTTTCGTCTCTTAAAAAACACCACCAGTTTCATTTCTATTCCTTTGAATTAAGACAAGCCACTTAAAATTAATGCTTAATTAAAAGTAATTAGACTTTATATTTGTACGGTCCATCAACTAGACTAGGCTAGAGCCTTGATTTAGGTTGGAGAGGAAACTCTTCAAGGCTATAAAAAAAACATAGGAGTATATGCTAGGGAGTGTAAAAAGTACAGTAGCATGAAAATCATCTGAGACCCCCCTTTTTATCACTGAAATTTCATCCACAAATGGTTACAGGAATCCAAAATCTCCGAACACCTATTAGTTCATTCATGGCAAAAAACAAAATGCATTTCCATGAGGAAAAAACTATAGAATTGGGTCAAAAAATTAAAGTGCCCAAATCCACCGAAGGAAGCATGCACACATGCCTAAAATGTTCTACTTTATATAGGAAAACCCGTGCACATGCCCAAAATGTGCTACTTTATATAGGAAAACCTGCGCACATGCTGGAAATGAGCGACTGTTTATAGGAAAAACCGCACACTTCCAAGAATGGCGCATTTATGGTTCTTGTCGGCCCCTCACCCACTTCAAGTTCAACTCCCAAGTCGATTTGACCCTCAAATACAAGATGAATCTGAGTGGGGGCATGGTCAAAGACCTAAGGGTTCCCTAAAGCCCCCCATGTTCACACTAAAGATCGGTTGGATAATGCCTCAAAGATTTTCTATAAAAAGAGGCCATGGGTGCACTATATTTCCAATAATCTATTTGTATTGTTATGCTACCTCTATTCTCCTACAAGGAACCTCTTTCCTTCTTGGAGCATACTAGCATCATTTCATTGAGCTATTCACAACACCTCTTGAGTGAATGAGCTTTGGATTTCTTCACCATTTCCTTTCAGTTTTCTATTTGTAAGAAGAGATCTCTCATTTGGGGTTCAAGAACCCTCCCTTGGAGGAAGAGGGGACCCATAAGTCTCCCTTTCTCTTTGGTGTTTTCCCACTAATACAATCTATCCATTGGTGGCATGAATATTGGTCAATTGTTTGGTTAATTTTGGTTTTAATTCCCTTATGCACTTTAGTTTAGTTTCTTTAATTGTTGTTAGCTTAGTTGCTTGTTTATTTTTTGTGCTTGATGTTTCTAAATCTTGCACTAACTTTTTTCCTGTTCAGCTGACCCAACTAAACTTGCAAGTGTCCCACTTTTGCTCATTTAGGTGACGAAAAGGATACAACAGATTGGTGACTCTAGTGGGGACATGTATCAATTTCCTCCCCATTTGGGTTGTTTGAGCACTTATTTTTGATTTATTTAACTTGAAGGGATCATAACTAGCCCAAGCCTTCCTGCAAAAAGATAAATTCAGAGCTGAGATAAGAGAATTTCATCCGAAATTTTCTTCCCGACCGTGTATCAGAAAGTGCGCAGGTTTTTCATCCCATAGGTGCGCCTTCCAAGTACATGCACCAAGAACACTTTGTTCCTCAACTCATTCTTCACATGTGCACCAACAAGTTGTTTTTTATATGCGCATTGGCACCACATGCACCTCTATCTACTCTGCGACCCGTGCATTTGTCCATAAATTCAACATTGTAAGGGTTTTTTGTGATGTTTTGAAGGTCCATAGCCTTCTAAATATTGAATTTATGAAATTTGTAATATGCACCACACCTAGATTCCCTCTCCACATGAAGGGTTAGTCAAAACATAGGCACTTAGGGGGTTAAAATCCATATTTTTCCTCTTTTTTCTTTCATTTTGCCAAATGGATGGCTTGATTTGATTGTAAAAGTTAAGTTGGAATCATTCAATATCACATATATAAACACTTGCATTAGGACCATAAATCAAACTTCAATCATAGAGTATGCTCTTCTCTCGCACCATAGAGCGATCTTGAGAATCAGAAAAATGATTGAGGGAAGATTTCATCTCCCTTAAAGACAAAATATTTAGGAGAGGACAACAAACCCCTTTGGGACTCCTCTCAGTTTCTTTTCAAAATATCTTAATTTGTAAGGGCCCATACATGCCCACATGCTACAAAGATAGGATAGTTTTGAAGTTACTTTCTTAGTTTACATCACTAGGGGAGTTTTAAAGATTATTGTAACGGGCCCATACATGCCCACATGTACACAATCTAGGATAGTCTTTTGAATCTTTATTAGATTAAATCACATTAGGGAGTTTAAAGGATGGTAAGGACCCACATGTCCACATGCTAGTTCTCTAAGGAGTTTAAAATTCCGTAATGTTGTACCAATGGCATCTAGTAAGATAGGTAATCAAGACTTGTAAGGACCACATGAAGTCCACATGCTGCAAGGTGACACCTAACTTATTAAAAATTTGACACATTTTATCACTTTCTCAAAAACAAAGTCACCACTCACTCACATAGTTTCATCTTGAATTGTGGAGGTTGAATTAGGTTTCCCCGAAAAGGATTCCAAAACGTCCCACCCTTTTTCTTGAAGGAACTATCCACTCCCACTTAATTTGAGTGATATTGGTTTACACCCCCAATATCACAAACAACCACATCTAATTTTTTTCTAAAAACTCATTAATTTTTCCTCCACAGGAGGTGCCAAAATAAATTTTTTAGTCTAGGTAGGATCTCAGGGATAGGCATCCAAACAACTCCCCATTATCTAGTTCTCACATCTTCAAACATTAGAAGTTGTCAAATAGGGAACTTTAAAATCCTCCAAGTCAAGTGTTCATAACACCATAAGGTAGGGAGATACCCATGAAGGGTCGAAGGCCGAGGTACAATTGTTCTGCATGTCCCCCCTTGAGGCACCCACCTCTTGGACAAGATCTAGCCCGTGACCCATTTCTGAGGCTGAAAATCTAAATGTCGCACTTTGACTGATGTACCTAGTGACCAAATTTTAGGACATCTACCCAGGTGGAAATTGTGGACTACAATTGCACCTTGATCCTATTTTTTGTGTCTATTGGGAAATATCACCAGCTCTTTCGGGATATGCACCCTCTACCCCTCATTATAATTGATTGTTTCATCCTTCACTAGTTCCTCTTCCAGTGGCTTCAGACCCCATTGTTGAGTGCTATTGGAAGGTCCAGTTCTATTTGAGAGGAAGAATGTTACATCTTTTAGGACATGATCATTTGTTTTATTGGTTCTCCCACGTGGACAAAATCCACCTACCCACATGTATAATTCTTTGATTTATGTATGATGCTCTTGTGATTACATATGATTGTGATATATATTGTGAAGTTCCAAGTTATACAAAGTCTTTTGTTCATTTATTTCTCTCATCACCATTTGTACACATCCACTTTGTTGGTCGGACATCATAGGGGACCCACATAATCCCTATCATTCCAAATGCTTGCTAAATCTCCCTCTTATTCTAGGGGGAGTTCCTAGTCTTGCCAACTCATCAGCTCCACCTTCTCACACCCCTATGAGTGATACTGTCTTGGGATCATATTTTATTGGTTCCACTTTACTTGGGTCCACTTCCCAAGGCCAACCATCCACTAGCTCTCCTTCACAAGGAAGGAGGGGGAAAACTTCTTCCCAAGGAGGAAGTACAACCCCACCTTATCACCCTCAAGGGTCAAGTACACAAAACACTCACGCAATGGCTGAAACTAATCCTACACCACCACTTCAGATGCCAGACTTGGATTCCCTCAACATACGGGATCTGAGAAAGATCACAAATGATCCTATATTGCATGACCTCACATGGCCTGCAATGCCCATCAAACTAACTTCAGACATCCCCAAGTTTTAAGGAAAGGATGGGGATGAACCTGCCAACCATGTCATGACCTTCCACTTATGGTTCTCTTCAAATAACATCATAGACAACTTCATCTAATTAAGGTTATTCCAACACACACTCACTAGCCCATCAAATAAGTGGTATGCAGACGAAAAATCAAGGTCCCATGTGAATTTTGAATCATTGGCCAAAGAATTTTTGACCTTCTTTAAACTACCAATTCGCCATGACAATGGTCTTGAATTGGTCTTCGATTTTAAACAAACCTCAATTACACACATTGTTGACCACATTCACGAATGGCATTGGCGACATAGTTTATGCAAAGCAGAAACCACCAAACAACAATGCCTTGATTGGTTTCTCAGGTCACTCGTCTCCCTCCTTGCCAAATATGTGGCCTCCAGTTTCCCTCAATATGAAGAGGAAGAGATTAGCATGGATCAATAGTATGAACTCATTTGTGTGTAGACATGATACTTATATATGGTACTACCTAATGTCCTAAGACCCTTACCATTTGGCCAAGACAAACCTAGGATGTCTCACTCTGGGGATCGATTGATTGGTACCACAACACAACATAACTCATACATCCAACCCCCACCCATGTACAGTACACCCCAAAATCCAATGATATATGGAATAACCCCTTATTACCCTCTTCCCCCTTACCAACAACCATATCATGTTGTTCCTCCTCAGTCATTGGGGGAACCCCCATCAGTACCCATTCTATATCTAGTCCCTCAATCTAGTACAGATCCACCCCCAACCCATGGATATAAACCTAGAAGTAGTGGAGGTACCTCTACTTTCTATACTCCATATGGATCCTATCCACATAACAATCCATATTTCCCATTTTCTGGTCCTCCCTAGCCGGTTAATCCTCTACTGGGACAACCACATGTTGGCATCAACTTTGTTTATCCCTTTCCAATTCAACAGGTTCATACATTTGAAGGGTTGAATATGGCCAATATGACTCATAAGAAGAAAGGAAAAAACCAAAACAAGGACAATCCAGGGCCAAGAGGGAATTACCCCCACAACCATCCTGCTGGGGGAAACCAATACCAAGTCCCCCAAGGGGGCACCAATAACAATCAACCACAACAAGGGAAGAAAAACAATCTTCAGACTAAATTCCCTTGTGCTATATGTGGTGAGTATGGAAAATATAATCATCATTTCTCCCAAATTCCTGATCTCCAATAGATGAGGGCATCCATGAACTCATAGGGCCCTCTTGTACCACCTTCCCCTTAGCAGGCCCCACAATAGTATTTGCAACCACCACCTCTGGTTGTTTTGAAAAACCCCATACCATACCAAGGTGTGATGAAGACCCAATAAGTGATCAACCCCGCCCCACTACAAATGGGGCAGTATCCAAACCCGGGTGCCATGCAAATCGGGAATCCGGTTGATCATAGTGTCCTCCTCGCCAACAAAGAATTATTTTGCAAACCCGCAACTGTCAATATGGTATGCCTCCCGAATCTACCCCAACCACCTTAGAAACACTGCCAACTAATTCCAGACAACCATTGATGATTCCATGTCCTAACACGAAACCCATTCCCTGCATACAATGTATGCCTTTATGGCAGAATTTGCATAACCCTCATGCTAGGGCTACTCGTAATTATAGTCTGGTTGATGATTTAGCCCAATCTCCTGCAGCGATATTTATGTTGGGGGTCCTCCAAACATGTCAATCACAGCGAAAATACTTTCTTTATGCCTTGGGGGAATTCAACGCAGTTGACATGTAGCTGATCACTTTTGATTCAAATAGCGGAGAACCACATATTCCTGCCCAAGTAGCCTTTCAGATACTAGTTAATATCTGGAACACCATAGCTTATCGGGGTATCATTGATGAAGGTTCATCCACATGCATCATGTCTAAACATGTATGGCAGAAAATTCACTCCCCTGAGCTAGTACCCTCTGTCATCACCCTTCGAGCTTACGATTGTCGCCCAACATCTTCCATAGGGCCTTGTCAAAATGTCCCCATAGAACTTGGGGGAAAAACCATCCTCATTGACATTGAAGTTATTGATGCCCAACTTGATTACAATATCATTTTCAGATGCAACTACATGTATTCTATGAAGGCGATCACCTCTTCTATGTTTCGTACATTGATGTTCCCCGATAATGGGAATATCGTCACCATCGACCAACTTACACATTACGAGCCTAACCATTCCACCAACATAGACAACATCCTCCCCCTTTTCTATGTTAGCTCGAATTATTTTTTAGTTGCCAACATTGGCCCTGGATTATTCCAAGACCCATCCATGTTGGGCACTCATCAGGGAGCGCCACCGTTGCTAAGCCCATCCTTTTCAGCACAAGTGTGTGTAGTTTCCTCTAAAGGAACATACATCAAAGAAAAGACCCCTATCATCGACTCCCCTCCCCATATCAAAGTTCCACCAGTTGAATAAATACTACCTTAGGAGTTCCCTAAGAGCACCCCCACACCACTTATCACATATCCTCCCCCCCTCCAAGGGAAAATATCGATTTGGGAGATATCCCCCCAAGCCATTACCCAAATTCCCTTTTTCTACCCCCTACCTAGAGTCGAAGCATTCTAGGTAGCCACAACACTTACCCTTCCGAACATGGTACTCGCCATCCTTGTATGGTATTTACATCACCCCGAGGTGGTTCCTCAACCATCCCTCCCTCCTCAGTCAAAGGGAATCCCAATGCAGATACCAATACTAACTCCGGCCACACCACACTCACCCCCAATTTCCAACACCACTACTACATCTGGGGGCATATGGAAGAAGAAATATCCCATCGCTCCACTACCTCCCCGAGTTCAAATCCCTTACACCTTATGTGAAAAAAAAGGACACTCCACTCACAAATGTCCTTGTCTTCGCGAGCTACATAGTTTTATCTAGCTTCCTCAAGCACCCCTTTTTCTTTCCACTCCACCATGTACATACCATGCTACTATGGAGTCATCAACCACACGCAAACAAAATATACGAACCAATTTCACCTATGCCATATGCGCATAATATGGGAATTACACTCATCATTGCCCATCTGTACCACACATCCACCACACATTAGCCACATAAAGCCACACATATCTTCTTGAGCTTCCTCTGACACTCCATACCAATGCTCTCATGAATGTAATGCATTATATTTATTCGTCATTCCTCGAGAAAAAGGGAGGTCCATATCCTCCCACCAAACTACCACCCGATCGCCCATAGTGTCGGTGCAACTAGGATGGCATTGTGGGCCTACCATCCATATCTAATCCCTTTTCACCACTTTCATTTTTTTGGTACAGGTGCCCATAAGCTCCATTTTCCGAAACATTTTTTTCCACTTACACAGTCATTCTCCTCAGGTGATCATTTGCACTTTTCCCCGATGAACCATATTTCCATGACACACTCAGGTATGCCTTCTCATGTTCAAAATGATCAAATAACTGTTATATGTTATTTATTTTTAGATATTGTTCATGTTGGGTATTTGGTTTTCATATGTGCAGGTACTTGGTCATCACACACTAGCATGGCCCCTTTAGGTATATGATCGATACTGGCATGTAATCATTCCCTATGAATATCAATTGCATCTCCATTCACACCCTCTGACATTTACCTTTAGGATCCCTATATCCATCTCTGTAGTATTGTCGCCTCCACTGCATTTCGGTATTGTCATCCGATATCACTCTTCCCCACATGAGTTTTCCCATTCATAGCCCCCCTTGGCACTTTGACACTCATTCTTATTTCACCCCCCACTAGGGATGGGAGTCCTAATAGTCTTACACATTTTTGAGAATCAACCACATACTCCTTCTCCTCATTTTGCTAGTTTTCCCAAAAGGAATCCCATGATATATCATCACAATTCTATTTTGACTGTACCTCCCCAATATAATTAACCTCCATTTCACCCACAATTAGTTTTCCCATCTACAAATTCCCCTCCATTCCCTTACCTCATATAGAAACCCACCTATAGGCCCCTCACCCTCCACTAGTTTTCCACACAACTTGTGCCATCACAAGACAAGCCATCTTGCTCTAGGGCACCCATTTTTGTATCTGTACACTTATCCCAAATTATTATTTATTTATTTGGCAACTGTAAAAAGCCTTTGTTTCCATCATTTACATAGCTTTTTGTTGCCGCCCTTGGTGACCTTCTTGTCCTGGAAAAGAAACCCATGTCTCCCTTGGTTGGGGAATTCATTACCTTCTACTCTTGTTGACATCATCCATAAAGCCTGAGTATCCCATCATCCATACACCTCTGATCTCTGAGTTTGTTGACTTTGTCATGCCTCTAGCACAATTTAAACCCACATCTAGTAGTCCCCCTGATGCTAGATCTAGTTTCATGGTTGTTTCCACTCATACTTTACACATATCTCCAACCAAGGGCAGTCTTGAGTCTCACCACATCTTGAATTCATCCATGTTCCTCATCATTTCTTGATCTCACCCCCGTGGATTTCTGGAAGCCCTTTGCTTCTCGAAGTTGTGTCTCCCTTTTTGTCGACATCAACATACTTTCCAGAAGGGAGACAATATATTGACTCTCATTACCTTTACAATAAGGCGTCTTGGATGGAACAGAGAGAACCATCATTTCTCTTTGTTTTCGTTGATGCCCATAACATTTGATTCCAACACTATCACATGTTACGGTGGGTCTTACTTTGCGACTATTGCAGTTATTTTTATTTGCTAAAGACCTTTGAAATTTTTTGGGCTATGAATGCACGCGAATCATCGACACTTGTTATAGGTGTCATCACCTCTTTTCAGAGTATGTTCACTATCATAATTGTCCTCTACCATTATCAAACCACCTCGGAGGGTGCTTCAAGTTATCTATGTCAACATACAACTTCAGTCACTGTATTACACCTTTTGAGTTACATGAAAAGAGCATGGGGCATGCCCTCCTCGTTTGTACATAGTTTTATTTTTCACACCTAGTGAAAGGTTTGGGTCCCACAGGTTCCCCTCTCCCTCCAATGGATCGCTCTTGCAATTCCTCTCAACACTTATTCCTACAATGGTACTCTCAGTAGAAGAAACATTCATGTATTTCAAATAAATGTATGCTCCTAATCTCACACATCAGGGAGCATCTATTCTCATTGAAATTTCATCCGCAAATGGTTACAGAAATACAACATCTCCAAGCACCTACTAGTTCACTCATGTCCAAAAAAAAAATGCATTTCCAAGAGGCAAAAACTATACAATTGGGTCAAAAAATTGAAGTGCCCAAATCCACCAAAGGAAGCACGCACACATGCCAAAAATGAACTACTTTATATAGGAAAACCCATGCACATGCCCAAAATCTGCTACTTTATATAGGGAAACCTGCACACATGCTCGAAATGAATGACTATTTACAGGAAAATCCGTGCACTTCCAAGAACGGTGCATTTATGGTTCTTGTCGACCCCTCACCCACTTCAGACTCATCTCCCAAGTTGATTGGACCCTCAAATTCGAGATGAATCTAAGAGGAGGGCTGGTCAAAGACCTATGGGTGACCTAAAGGACCCCTTGTTCACACTAAAGACCGGTTGGATAATGCCTCAAAGATTTTCTATAAAAAGAGGCCATGGGTGCACTATATTTCCAATAATCTATTTGTATTGTTATGTTGCCTCTATTCTCCTACAAGGCACCTCTTTCCTTCTTGGATCATACTAGAATCATTTCATTTCATTATTCACATCACTTCTTGAATGAATGAGCTTTGGATTTATTCAACTTTTCCTTTTAGTTTTCTATTTGTAAGAAGATCTCTCTCATTGGGGGTTCAACAGCCCTCCCTTGGAGGAAGAGGGGACCCATACGTCTCCCTTTCTCTTTGGTGTTTTCCCACTAATACAATCTATCCATTGGTGGCATAAATTTTGGTCAATTTTTTGGTTAATTTTGGTTCTAATTCCCTTATGAACTTTAGTTTATTTTGTTTAATTGTTGTTAGCTTAGTTGTTTGTTTATTTCTTATGCTTGATTTTTATAACTCTTGAACTAACTTATGTCTTGTTCAGCTAACCCAAATGAACTTGCAAGTGTCCCTATTTTTCTCATTTAGGTGACAAAAAGGATAGAAAACCCCTCTAACAAAGGGGCTAAACACGAGGTCACATGCGGAAAGGTGGAGGAGATAACCCCTCCAAAGCCGGACCAAGCATAGTGGGAAACATGTATAGAGGACTTGTCTTGGGATTCTGTTGATCGCAATTTCCACAGATCTTCGTGGGTATAAAATTTGTTTGAGGTCCTCAGTCATATTCCAGAACACTTTCTTTCGATACACTTGATATTTTTCGAGCTTGATACCCTACTCATTGCGGTCCACCCGACTATCAACTGTACCCACCTGGTAATTGTTCATGAGTTGGAAACCTAGTTGCCTTTAATTTAGGGACTTACACAGGTGATTGAGAGGGTATACCATGGTACCTAGGGTAGACATCAGGCTACACTTTGCAGAGTATACCCATAGGGTGCTTTCATGTTCAAGTTTCACTTGCACTGGTAAGTTTCTCTAGTGTTAGTTGGTGTAACTGTTCTTCCAACTAGCTAGTGTTTTGATTGCTTTATCTCTAGTAAATTATATAGTGTGTGTTTGGTATTCAATGTTAGAAATCCCTAGTGTGTCATTGATATTCTCCCACAGTGGAATATCAAGAGCCCCACTGGTCATGAATTATTTTGGGCCTACCGCCGGTTAATTTGGATCCACCACCGCCACCGCAAAGGCAAAGACTTTACTAGGAAGCGTCATTTGAGGTGACCGGGCCACAAGAAACTATTCCCGAGATAAATCTGAGAGGAGAACACTTGTATCTAGAGGAATTGACTATTTCTGACCTTGGAGCGGAAGCTCCTGGTCCATATAACCCTCCGATCATTGACATGTTGGTGCCACTTTTGATACAGCTTGCCCCCCTAAGGTTAATGCATCACAAGTGTCATATAGTCCTACAAGAAGCGATGGACACAAATGTTGCTACTTTGTCAGGACGTCCTCATACTCCCTCTGCAGCTCCAACCACTGGGGGTGTTCCGCCTCCTAAATCACCTTCACAAATCTAGACCACTATGGTATCGACCGCCTATGCCTTGGGCAGTGGTATTATTTTGTCTATGGCAGCGGCCACTGCACCATTTAAAAATAGTGTGATGGGCCCTTCGTTTTCATACGGGATGCCAAAATTTGATATGAATTTGGTCCTCACCTACTCACCCTATAGACCATGGGTCTGGGGGTAGGGATCTCAAAAAATCCTCTGCAAGGGTCCATGGGGGGCACCTCAACCCCCTATAATGCCTTCCATTACGGTGGACGTCACATACCTCCTTCATCCCCCTTTCTCGATGGTGCTTCTCAACAACCCGCCTGGTCGAACATGAACTACAAGTTGTTCAAGTTAGGTAGTCAAGGACCTTCTTCCAATACCACGTTGGTGGGTTCTTTGTTTTTATATTTGTTCAATGTGTTTGGTAATAATGCATTCTTGTCAGCTGTCATCTCGGCTGGGGGCAACCCTGGTTTTGGATCACAAAATATTATGCAGGGTACTATTCTTGCATAGGGTGAAAACACTTCTCAAGGGCCCTGGAATCCATTGCAGGGATCAATTCCCTCATCAGGGATGCTGATAGGGGGAAACCCATTCCATGGTCAATGGAACCCTGAGAAAGGATCATTACCTATGCCCATCAGATTGGCAGGGGACAACCCTTTCCATAACCTTTGGAACACAACATCGGGAGAAATCCCTTATCAACCCTCAATGTCCTACTACGAGAGTTAGTTGACGACGTCCCAACAACTACAGTATCCAAATGCTATATTAGTCCATGTTTTTTACCAGAACCCAGGCCAAAAACCTAACTTTTCCTGGCAACCTGATGCCAACCAAATTCTAGGATCCTTTCCTCCTTTACATACTCAATAGCCCAAGCTATCATTTCTGGAAATGTTTCATTTTCTAGACTTGTCAATATTGTTAAATGACCTAATCTTTCATGATCCACGTTGGCCTCCCATGCCGACAAAGTTTCCCTTGGACATTCCAAAGTTTGAAGGTAAGCCTAATGAATATATTGGTGATCATGTGACCACATTCCACCTATTGTGCTCATCTAAATATTTGAGGGACGACCTTGTTCAGTTGTGTCTGTTTCAATGCACTCTTATCTGGAGTGTCGTGAAATGGTACATCGAGCTCGACCACTCAAGATACTCTACTTTTGGTGAATTGGCAATCATTTTCTTAAACCATTTTCAATTACATGTGAGATATGATGTCGACACTGAACTGTTGGCCAACTTTGAGCAAACAAAGGTCGATCATATCTCAGATCACATCCAAGAATGGCGACGCTGGAAGAGTTTGATAAAAGTACCAGTTCCACCAGAATTCCTGCTGGAATGGTTCCTTAAGTCTTTGGTACCCCAATTATCCAAGGACGTAGCAATGTCGGGGGTCTTTTTAGACGAAGAGGCGATAATGAGAGCTCAATAGCTTGAAATAATATACTCCTAGTCTAGTTTACTTTACGAGGTTTTTCCAGATGCACCACGGTCTATACTTGACAAGACCAAACACAAGTCTGGAACACATGCCAATGGAATCATTGGTTCAACATAGGAAAATACCACTGATCAGATGTCAAATCAATTGCAAAAATTGTCGATACAAAAGATAGCGACCAGTCCAACCACTGGTTCGACTCCTGTCCATACTCAAACATTGGATGTACACAGTTTGCAATCGATGAACCCGAAATACAACCAGCAGGCTATCGAAAATAAGAAAGAGTGAAAGAAGGGTAAGGAGCATAAGAAACCCACCAATAATGCTGGTCGGGGAAACACAGATAAGAAGAAGTGGAATTTTTTGTGTAACCTTTACGTGAAAGACCACCCGACTCACTTGTGCCCTTGGCTTGCAGAGGCCCTGAAGTTATGGGCATAACAACAACCTGTTGTGTTAACGAACACATTTCCACATGGGAAAAATTTGAATCAAGCCTCTTCGAGTGCAGATGGGGGTAGTCAAGGACCCCCTTCGGTCATGAATGTTATATGTTGAAGGGTGATTCTCACATAGCTATTAGGGCACACGATTACGAAATTCCAAGCATTGTTGAAAAGGGTAAAGAATCTAAGAACCCATATGTCCCTCTCCAGATTGAGATAACGATAGGCGAGACAATGACACACATCCAAAAAGAGGCATTCAAGAAGGCTTCACACAATCCAAATGCGAGGGTCGCCCATAATTACTCTTTGGTGGAGGATTTATCACAAACCCCTTGCGCGATGTCTTCTTTGGAGGTCCTCCAGAGATTCCCTTCACAAATAAAGGCTTTGTTAGCTACCGTAGGATCCCCTTATACCTATAATATAGGAACAATCATGCTTGATACGACTGACCTAAAGCCTCGTCACCCATACCACGTTGTGCTTCAAATAGTAGTGGCCCACCCCACAAAATATTTTACTCAGAACATTTTTCGCATGGTAGTTGATGAGGGTGCCTTGACATGCGTGATGTCATTGGTGTGTTGGAAGGCCATAGGCCAACCCATTTTTTCTCCATCACCTACTCTCCTTAATTCTTTTGACGGTCATTCTTTCAGACCACATGGAATCATCCCTTCTTTCCCTATGCAGTTGGGATGGAAGACCACGTGCATCAAATTTGAAGTGGTCGATGCACATCTCAACTAAAAACTCCTATTAGGAAGGAGTTGGACATATCCCATGCATGCAGTGGTTGCCACAGATTTTCAGGTCTTGTTGTTCCCACACGAGGGTTGAATTGTGACCATTGATCAATTTTCCTTCTCCAGGCCTGACCCTTCTCCAGGGCATTCACAGTCCCGATGATTGATAACCCACAACCTGATGTCATCAATGTGGGGGTTGATTTGTGCCCACCTCTCATGGGTACTTTCGATTACCTACCTCCCTTCGGCGATGTCAATATGATATCGATTGTCCTCGACTAGCCTAGGGCTGAGATATTTCAAGTGTCATCGTTTTGTACAACTTACTTTAATGATCTGCGAACTCTTCCTTCCCCATCAGCCACGATGGAAGAGACAGGGCACCATGGCATGTCCATGCCATTTTCCGTGATAAAATTTGTGTACTCTATTGTCTAGCAAGCTTCAACCGACCCTGATCCGACTCCCACACAAGAGTTAGATCCAGTTCTAGAGCCTATTTTGTCTCAAGGTTTCCTTGCCACTTTCGATTCCTTATGCTTGGTATTTCCCTCTGATGAGGTGATTATAGAGGCATTGACCGGTCCAGACATACCCTGGGATGATCTCCATCAGAGATCTTATTTTCTCCTAGAGTTAGGAAGAATAGAGGTAGGAGATTTCATCTTGAGTATGACTGGAGATAGGTCTTGTCCTATTAATCCTCTAGCTATGCACACAGTTTATGATGAGGGTAAAATGGAAACCATTGTTGAAACAATACCTATTGATATCTCTAGAAACCATGGCCTTGTGGAGAATTTATTCATTGGAGAATAATGCTCCCCCAAGGAGATTCAAATCTATACAAAATTATTTAAATAATTCTGTGACATTTTTTCCTGGTCTTATGAGGAAATTCTAGGCATTGATCCAAGAATCATCAAACATGAAATAACGACTTACCCTGACACCAAGCCAGTCCGACACAATATTCATATGGTCAATCCTTGGAAAGTGACATCTATTAAGGTTTAAGTAGAGAAAATTCTCAAAGTTGGTTTCATCTACCCCGTTTAGTTGACTCAATGGGTGTCAAACCCCATTCTAGTCAACAAAAAGTAGGGAACAATTCGCTTATGTACGGATTTTCATGATTTGAATAAGGCCTGTCCAAAGGATAATTTCCCCACCCCATTCATTGATCAGATCAGTGATGAATGCACAGGTTGTGAGGTATTTTATTTCATGGATGGTTTCTCAGGATACAATCAGATACAGATTAAGCCCGAAGACCAACATAAAACAACTTTTATCTGTCCATGGGGTACATTTTCTTATCGGAAGATGCCTTTTGGCTTGAATAATGCTGGAGCCACTTTTCAGTGGGCCATGTATTTTTCATTCCATGACCTAAGACATATATTCGAGGCCTATCTCGATGATTTAGCATCATGATATCGTAAGAGAGTTGATCATCTCGCACACCTCTGACTGATCTTCGAGCGATGTTGCTACTATCGGATTTGCTTGAATCCAAAAAAGTGTAGTTTCTACGTGATGTTGGGTCATATTCTAGGTTTCATAGTGTCAACAATGGGAATCATGGTCAATCCTCTAAAGGTTGAGGTGATATTTCAGTTTCCTCCCCTGTGCACAGTCCCTCAGCTTCAAATCTTACAGGGTAAAAAAAAATTTCTTCGACGTTTTATCGCAAACTATGTCGAGATCACAAAAGGGTTTATGTGTCTACTGAAGAAGGGTGTTGCTTTCCATTGGGATGAATCCACTCAATGATCTTTCGAAGTGTTGAAATGCACCCTCACGTCTACTCCTTTGCTCTAGCCTCCCAATTATAATAAAGATTTCTTATTATACTTATCCACTACAGAGTCGACGATCGGTATGGTCTTGGTTCAAGAAGATGATTTGCATGAAGAGCATGTGATTTATTACCTGAGCCAAGGCCTGGTTGGAAAAAAACTCAGCTACTCCCACATTGGAAAACTTGTGTTGGCAGCAGTACATGTTGTCCAGTGGTTCCGTCATTATATCCTGTTTTGAAAGACCACCATTATTGTTGTGGTGAATCCATTTCAATATGTGTTGACACAACACGTCATTGGCGGAAATATCAGTAGATGGATAGTTATCCTCCAACAATTTGAAATGGATTTTGTTTCAGAAAATCCTAAAAAGTTGTTGGTCTTTGTGGAACTTATCTCAAAACTTCCAGTCGATTCAGGTGATGTTACACTCGAAGAGTGACCGATTAAAGGATATATTTTTCTAATTTCATCTTCGGACCCCTGGTATGGAGATATACTAGTCTATCTCTAGACTTTGAAGTGCCCCACCATGGATTCTGGTGATGAGAGTCGATGTATACAGCATCAAGCGAAGAACTATCTCATACTTGAGGACACTTTGTATCGTCGAGGTGTAGATTTCATCCTCCATCGATGCCTCTTTCATGAAGAAGAAGAACTCGTTCTTAATGACTGCCACACTGGAACATGTGGTGGTCATTTTTCTGGGTTGGAAACAACACAAAAGATTCTATGAGCTGGTTACTATTGGCCGACGTTGATCAAAGATTGCGTTGAATCGGTCAAGAAGTGCTACCCGTGTCAGATCTTCTGACGGTAGATGGGGGAACACCCTGCTCCTATTCTTCCCGTCATCAAATTTGGCCCCTTCAATAAGTGGGGGATTGATTATACTACATGTCACCCCCCTTCATCCAGACAACATTGTTATATCGTCGTAGCAGTAGACTACTTCACTAAGTGGGTCGAAGTTATGCCAATGTTCAAATATGATGGCGAAAAAACAACTCTCTTCTTGTTTAATAAGATAATATCAAGGTTCGACATCCCGAAGGAGATTGTCACTAACCATGGAAGTCACTTTGAGAAAAAAATTACATCCAATTTAATGTCAAAGCTGGGGTTGAGGAAAGAACGCTCATCACCTTACTACCCAGAAGCAAATGGTCAAGTGGAAGCTGTGAATAAGTCTCTCAAGACCATTCTACAACGAACGATCAATTCGGCCAAGTCAAATTGGAATTTGATGTTGTACTCGGCATTGTGGGCCTACCAAACATTTGTGAATACTTCCATTGGTTTTTCACCTTTCCAAATCATTTATGGGTTGGAGGCAGTCTTTCTAATAGAGTTCCAGATCCGATATCTTAATCTGGTAGTACAATTATTTCCAGACACTTCACCACTTGAGGAACACTTATTATATCTCAAGCATCTTGATGAGAAATGATGTGATGCAGCCTTGGCTAATGAGGCTCACAAGAAAAGAGTCAAGTTTCATTATGATCAGTCTATTCATCCTTGGATTTTCTTCGAAGGTGACCTTGTCCTAATATATGACCAATATAAGGATCCCCTGGGGGCAGGCAAGTTCAAACCCATGTGGTTAAGACCATTCATTATGAAGGAAGTTTTAAAAAAGGGTGCTTATCGTCTGGTTGAATTTGAGGGGAACACTTTAGCAGAGCCTAGAAATGGGCTCTAACTCAAGAAGTATTACTCATAGGTGGGTTGCCTTAGGTGACTTCTTGTACATATGTATAGTTCTTAAACATTCTAGTTTTTTTTTACTTTTTGTTTTATGGACGTGTCATTTTTTATGTCATATTTTCACTGTGGAAGATGTCAAGTGAATCATAAGTGTTCGTTGGGTTTGCGAACGATGCTCGCTGACACATTCGGAGGATTGCTTCTGCAGCTTGGGTGATCTTCACACCTCAAGGCCAGTTTCTATATTCTGGAGGTATCTATTTAGGTGAAGCCACAAACAATGTCGTCGTAATAGAGTTGCTTCGCGATGCTTTGTCGCATGGTATATGCACAACTGGTTGTGTCCCAGTTAAATGGGGTTTACCACATTTATGATCCTACTCTACATCAAGGATTCCTTAGGGTACATATCTTAGAACATTTCTTTGATTACATTACATATATCCATGTTCTTAGGAGATTGAATCAAATGACAGATACTCTAGCTAATCATGTATTAGATTGGCATATTGCACACACATAGAAAGAAGCACACGCATACACATGTACATAAATTGTAAAAAATGTAATCCATAAGACATAAAATATGTAAACACACACACACAAACACATATATATCAAAAGTCTCAGAGTACATAGGTGGGTGCAAGCGCCTCAAAAAAGTAATATGTCTGGTATACAATGTGGGGCTTATGCCCTAAAAAATATACAAATAGGGCCCTTTGCACATAAGTGGTCCACCCTAACTCTAAGCACGAGGCTCGGTGGCCCTGCCATAGTGAACTATGACATTTTCTAAACATCAAAAAAGTTGGACCCAAGTTCGTGGCACGACAACAACATGAGGCTACATAGATGGCGAGAGATCCTCAATCTCGGCCATGGGCATAGCACGGGTGAGTGCAGTCAGGTTCCACTCCACTCGTCTCAATACTCTCTCAACCTCTCCGGCTGGAGGTCCCCCTACTGTTGTTGTTGGTCCGACAATCGTTGCTGGTACTTCCTTTTGTCAAGGACATCGCCTTCTCCACGCAAAGTCTATTGAACGCACTGGGCCCACATCTGTACCTAATAGATACATAGTTATCAGGTACTCTGGTACACATAAAAATGATATATATAAAAAGAAACTAAAAATTTTAAAATTTTAAAAGAAAACATACCTGTCTCTCCTCACTCTGCTCCGAGAGGTACGGGCATGTCAGGATCCCTGGAGAAGTTGATCGTAGCATAGTGGTATTCCTCTATAGCCGGAATCTGCCGAGACCACCAATAAAAGAAGGTATCATCGAAGGCATCAATGTTCCTCCCTTCCCCCTGTCGTGGAAACAACACTGCCCATTTTCACACTGCTGGGAAGGAGGCCATGTGCCCCCGTACTATCTCTCATGGCTAAGATTGGGTACCCTCTCGAAGAATAAAGAGCATAGAATAGTCCTAAACCCAAAGTTTTTTTTGTTCCGCCCACGACACTCTGTGAGTTGTCTGTTCATGCACTCTAGCATGGTTATGCCCCAGTTGAACACTCATTCATTTAAGAAGTGTAATACATAATGCATGTGCACCCAAGAGGCCTGATGTAAGGTCGTAGATTCAGTGATCTACCCAATAAGTAAAACTATCACTTTTAGTGATAGGTTGGTAATTTTGTGGATCGACACCTAAGAACCAACTTTTTCTGTTCCATCCTCATAGTGTTGCCCGATCAAATTGACAATGTTGTGAGGCCCAGGGGGGAAAGCATGAAGGTTAACTAGTTCCCCTCTCCTTGAGAGACTAGTCATAAAATAAATATCCTCGTTCATTGGATTCAATGACTACCCCTCGAGCATAAATGCCTCTGCATCTAGGTGCCAATAATTCACCAAGGCATTCAACATCCTATGTTGTGCCCTCATGAGTGCACACCAAAAGAATTTCCACAACCCGCATTGTTTTAATGCGGTGACAGCAATAGGGTCTTCCTCAACCAAAGAATCAATGTCCTCATGCTCCCTCTCTCTCCAGTGGACATACATCCTATTACAAACAAGTTCAAAAGAGAGTTAACTCTTGTACTTTCAATTTTTTCCATGTTCTTGAGAGTGTACGAGGGTTGTATTGAGCACAGTCATGTATGCACATGGGAAGGTTGTTTTGTTCCCATGGGCATATGCGGGTTGTCCTTGGAAAACCCGTGTACAAGCAAGACTAACCTTTTTTAGGGGTGCACGCCCCCCCCAAAAATAAAACAAATGAAAATGGGAAGTATTGAAATGAAAGAGAGGTTGATTTGTACTTACTTGGTCCAAGTGGAAGTTTGTTTCATCCTCTGAAGCTCCCATAATCAACTCTTTTAGCAAATGGGTGTTTTTGGATTTTTTGTCAATTCTCAATTTACAATGGTGATAATGAGCTGCCAGCTTCTATTTATAGACTTTTTTGGCCCTGTTTGTCATTTTTTGAGCCCTTTTGTTTTTTTTTCTGATTTGAAAATCATTTAACGTGGTTCTTGGGTCTATCATTGTATGTTATGATACACTTCACTTTGGTTTTGGAAAATTTTTGGAAGATGGGTCACTATTAAGGTCCTTTGGTAAAAGTCGTTTTTCCAACTTTTTGCATTTAAGTTAGGATTCCACCTCCACTTTCTACATCTTGTTGTCTTTTCTTCTTTTCCATAGAATCAAACCCAACGAATTGCGACATAGAACCATCATTTTTGTTTTAGAAGTGTTGTAATTTAGTGGTAGAGCCTACCTCCACATGGATTCCCTAGGTAGATCTTGGTTTCATTTTGGTGTCTATGCCGTCATTAATGACTTTAGTCTCGAGAGTCCTTGTTAGTCCTATCATGATTATGAGTTTGAGCCTCACATGTATGATATGCTATGAATCTTGGCCTCACCCTCGAGACTCCCAAAAAATGGGTCTTCTTTTAAGCCCTTTTTAGACCCTCTAAACATGAAAATATTGTCGAGCGATCTTGTTGTCCTTCACACTCGCCAATTTAAAATTTGAAGGGACATATGTCTGGCAGTAGTTTACCCCTTTTTTGGTCTGGATTATCAATTGTAAGAACAAAGGTATACCGTAGGAACTTTGGTTCACTAGAAGAGTATTCTTAGGTATAAGTTTAACCCTTTTTCGGGCCTAAGGGACTAAATTTACGAAAAAGGAACTCCCACGAAGTCTATAGTTAAGCTCTTTTCAGACTCCTTAAAATTGAAAATATTGTTGAGTGACCTTGTTCCTTCACACTCATTAAATTGGTCTATAAGAACATACCCTACGGAGTCCATAGTTAAGCTCTTTTCAGACTCCTTAAAATTGAAAAGTTCGTTGAGTGACCTTGTTCTTTCACACTCATTAATTGGCAGGAAAAAACATCTATTGGCATGAGTTTATCCCTTTTTCCAGCCAGTAGATTAAGGTGGAAAAAGTTACACCTCGAGAGATTCATCTTGCTAGGAGAGTTCTCCTAAGTATATTTTATACTTTTTCGGGCTAAGGAGACTAAATTTAGAAAAAGGAAGCGAGTCCATAGTTTATCTCTTTTTAGACTCCTTGAAATTGAAAATATTGCCAAGTGATCATATCTATGTCACACTCGTTAAAATGGTTTTGAATAGATGTCTTTTCAGTGTTAGTTTATCACTTTTTTGAGCTGACTAGACTACTTTCAAAAAAGGTACCCCAGTGGAGTATTTTTTACATTTTTTCAGACTCTCTAAAAATGAAAAACCAGAGAGCTTACCTTCTTTGGGCTCATAAAAAATACATTGAAGGGGGTTTCATCATGTCTTGCTAATCACAATTGCATCTCTATGTATTTGGCCTAATGTCGGCTCCATGTTGCAACTGAACCTTTGAAGCATGCCTTATACACAAGCCTTGAAACATGTCTCCTTGTGCTTGGAACTAGTATTCTTGCAACACTCGTTCCTCCTTTGTAACTTAACATTCTTTTATTCTTTTTCAAGATCTTCAAAATATTGAAAAAGACAAAAAAATCAAATATACCCCAAAAAGAGGATGGGAAAAGTATTTTCTTTTTATGGCAACACAATGAGTTTCCCTTGGACAAAGCACATCATTTTGTTTATCATCAAGCATTGGGATTTAATATGACCTTAGGAAGTTGTTCTCGATACATAGATATGTGCCCTCCTTTGTTTGGTTATTCTTCCAAACATATGGAGAGTTTGTGTTGCCTCCTAGATCGTGTTGATGGGCGAAATTGACCGTCCGTCAACTGGGAGAGTGGAACGGGTCCGAGGTTGTCTAAATAACCCAAGTTGTTTGGAATGGACCACCCTGATGAGTTTAACGGCTCCGTTGGCCGCTCTAAGGTCTCGTATGGAAACCAAAGAGAAGTGATCTGAGCTAAGAAATCTAAAGGGAAACTAGAAACTAATAAAACAAAGAAAAAGAACTAAACTAATAAGGAAAATAGAAACTAATAAAACAAACTAAACTAACTACACTATTCTAACTATAAACTACTAACTATTATATATGCAAGATACTAATTATGATTATAATAACTCAAATCAACTACTTAATTATCAGTCAATTACAGTTTATTCACAAATATACATTACATACAATCTACAGATTTGAATAAAACCTATGAAACTAATTGCTTGCTGTCCCAAGACAGCGAAGATAACTCTTTTTTTATTTTATGATCTATGAATAAGAAAATAAAGCTAATTGAAATTAAACAATCTAATATATATTACCGAAATAAAACAATGTAATATAAATCTAACTAAACTATCATTTATATTGAACTACTTAACATAAACAGTAAACATCTAACTAATTGACCTGGAAATGCTCCAAGTCTGCCCTGTGTAAGATGACTTTTTAAGATGGTTGGAGGAAGAAATTCACACCATTTAGTCCTTAAGCCTCTCGAAAAAGATCAGCTATGCTGCTTCTTGAAGTATGTTACAGGAAAAACAAGACATAAAAGAAATCATAATAGTTTTCTGATGATAAATCTCTGCAGTAAGGGGAACCTATTATGCAGAAAACTTATGTAACAATTCAGCCTACAAAGAAGACAAAGCTATCATTCATAAAATGAATCAACAACTGTTATGTTCTTTATCTCTTTGGAAGCAACAAGATATGTATAACAGTAAGAGATTATATCAAATGCATGTGATTTAGATAGCAAAGTAATACTAAACCATAAACAAAATGATATACAAAACTTGGGACAAAGTATCGATATATTGAAAAGAAAAAGCTATGACAACACATCAAATCTGCTCCAGTTTGAATCATAATTACATATCCTTGTTCTCCCACCACTGATGATTTCTTATTATTACAAAACCATAGGTTTATATAGGTTTTCTCACAAGGTAAAACATCCTTGTGAATAATAGTAAACAGTTTTACACAATCTGGGAATAATCCCAAAAATCCCTTAAACTAAGTAACTAAAAATACAAGTGAAATCCTTAAGATATCTTCCAACCGCTCCTCATATCCGTTGCCAATTCGAATTTGCCTGTAATAGACACAAAGATCAAGTTAGAGGAGTATTTTATTAAGGAAACAATAAAAAATAACCCTATAGACTTAGCTACAGAATCTTCTGATTCTGTAGCTGGTCTAGAATAGTAAAYAGGACCAGATATATAATCAAATCAAATCRAATAGAATACAATCGGGATAGAGTAGGAATACTCTGTTTTCCCAATTGTCATAAAATCGAATCAAATCTTAACAAGACTGTTCCATGAATGCAATCAATGGTAAACCAAATCGTATGAGATACAAAACAATCATTATCGATTTGCATAGGATCCAAATCGTTTAATCAATAGCCAACATAGAAAAATGATTACGATAAAACAGGCATAACTTTATCCATAAAATCTAGTCATAGACTTTGTATGTTGAATTTCCAACAGTTCACAGGTATGGTCATAACTGTCATCGACTAGTTTTAGGAACGAATTGATATCCTTTAATTAAAATCACAATGTGTAAACAGCCTCCATTGTAATCGGATGAAATTATATCGACTCAAGAATCTTTACACAGTCAATGGATAGAGGCACGATAAAATCTACAGATTCATGAACTGAGCAATAATCCACACCAATCTTCACAGAGTTAATTATAGAAACAACATCGTAACCTTAATCAGAATCCAATTCGAATAAGTTGCAATCAATGAGAATTAAATCAGTTGCGATTCGGTTATGTATCAACAGAAAAGTACGAAATTTGGTCGAAGGAAATTGAAACAATTAACCCATTTATTAATCATACTCATATCATAACCAATTTGAATTATACCATTGACTGTATTCGAAATTCGGGATACCAACAACAGTCCAATTTAAAATATTACCAGCTTATATTATCAACAAAACATCGAGCTAAATTTGAACAATCATATCTATTCGACGATCCATCGAATCAAAGCCAAATCCAATCGAATCTTAAACGACAACAAAAATTAATTTATAAAACAAACATTATCTACAGCGAAGCATGCTTATGTAATAGAGCAGGAAAAATATGTACAAAGAGAGTGATATAAATGAGCTAAAAATATACCATCACAGCTGCTGGGACTTATGTCAATTTTGAATTGATAATTGCAGTAGAAGACTCGACATTTTTGAACAGGATTGAACCCGTGGTTCGTTGCTTATTATCGGAGGGTTGCACCTTTGCATTCTAACCAGTGAGCTTTGCCACTTGGTTTTCCAAATCGTAGATTCTGGATTGCAACGTAGGTACATCCAAGTAGTATCTTTCCACCCATAACCCACATTGATCACAAGGTGCAGCAACAGGTTGAACAGAAGGGAGTTTTGATGATTCCCCGAGGGTTTCATGGAGTGGTTCAATACCAGGAAAGTCAGGGTTATCCCGCACACAAGGAGGTAAGTTCCTGACGAAATCATGAGGAGGTTTGCCACACAATCCCTCGGAGTAAGAATATTCTTCGGCAAGAAATCGTTCAATGTCTGAATCAGAGTCCTCGCTAACCACGATAGGCTCTGTTTTGGCAGGGGGCTTAGATTTATTCCTCGCCATGCGAGAGATCAATCTTGCATTTTTCTTACCTCGAGTATTAGCACCAGTCTTCACTCTAGTCTTTTGGGTTGTAGGTTTAGGAACTTCGGTCTGTTTTGGCATGGCCTTAGGCAAACTCGTAGGTGACTCGAGCTTAGGTCTAGGTAACAAAACATTATAAGGCACAGGGGTAGGTTTTTTCTCGGTCACCATGGGATTATCTACCTGTGGAGAGTTAGACTCTTCAAAACCATTGCGGCTGAGATAATCATGCCAAGAATCACGACGTAACCCCAATTCATAAACCAAAACCATTTTGATCAACCCGACATGGAAAAGGCTAGTGTCAGTCTGGCTACGCTTGTATCGTTTAGCCATTTTGAACAAAATTCGGTGCAGATAGTGAGGCATACTTAGTTCAAAACCCATAAAAACCATTAATAAACGCAGGTGTAATAAGAAAATAAACCCGTACCTGCCTTCACAAGTAACGAAACGCTTGATAATCATCAAGAGATCATACCAGCAGGGTTTCAACATATTTGCAGGCAAACCTCTATCGCATGACTTCACTGTGTGAGATTGGAACAGTAATGTCCATGGGACATCATCTACCTTGCAAATTTTCGACCATTTTTGTCCCTTGACAGGCAGGCTGGTTTCCAGGCTGAGAAATTGTTCTGTAATTTCAAGATGGACATCTCCAACTTTGGCTCGGCAGCCATCGAACGATAACGCAAATTTCCGAGCCACAGTGAAGTCATAGCCATCAAACTTCCTTATGAAAACGAGCCACCTGTGTTGTTCTAGGTCGCTACATGCAACACTAAATGTCAACAGTGCTTGGCACCCATTGGGCCCGGCCCTTACGACAGGAGCCATGGCTTCTGTACATGGTAGGGTTCGAACTGAATGAAACAATGCACAGAGTCAAAAACGATAGGGTTTGATAGCTTCAATGCTCAAAGAGACCAGAATTAACTGCATGCGTGCAAAGGTGGTGGGATTACCACCACCAGGCATTGTATTAATTACTGAGTACAGTGTTATTAAAATCATAATCATTTATACCATGCGTATCGGCCAACAAATAGGTGCATAATCATATTAATGTGCCAGTCACCCGAAGCAGAAACAACACCATGCGTTATACTCATGCCAAGTGTACAGTTTAATCCAACACCATATCCAATATACATCGTGTCAATCAATCGTTTTACACCAAGGTTAAATTTAATCGATGCCAATAGATAGTTTGTAACTATGAATCATTCAATGTAATATCAACTTATAAAACCATATATCCAGCATAGATTTAAAATTGAAATCCAAAATGATTAATCAATGCGCCTTCAAACCATTGCTATTTCTTAAATTGATTTTATAAACTTACCAATGTATTTGTTGCACATTCAAATGTTTGCATTGCAAAGTTTTTAGAACATTACGATCCAAAATTTCTCATATGATAAATGAGTGAAGATCCCATAGCAATAAGAATAGAAGCATATAGGACAAAATCCATTATAACTTTTATAAGATCAGAATAAAACCAATAAATCTTCATGCTCAAAGGCTCAATAATCAAACAGATCCAAATGCGCAATCAAGGTAAGTGTATGTAAGTTTGAAAAAATATTTTGCAGTCATACGATAAACCAATGGTCAAGTGTCTTTTGGAGAAATCAATAAAAGACGACTACAGTCCAAACGATGAAAGAGGTATTTTCACACTTATAGTTGTGAAAATCAAATCGAGACCAAATTGCAATTTTTCGCAAAAATGAAACAAATGTCTAGAAGCATAATGCGACGATGATTTGTCATTTAACGAGACAAGGGTTGTAGGTAGCGTTTTTTAAGAGGAATTAAAAAAATGATTGGCTGCCAACAATGGTGACATGCTGGGAGAAGCAGTTATCTTTGTCAAAAGAAAATGATTTCAGATCAGGACATCAAAGAAAAATTTGACTTGAAAGAACAACCAGAAAATCGTACTACATCATCATTTACTATCTTTTCCAGTGAAGTTTTTAAAAGATGCAAACCAATAACAGTCTTAAAGATCAACAAGTTATGATTTTTATGATAAAATCTTCAATACTATTGGCATGGCCACTACTTCCAGCAGGCGTCCATAGCCTCGACAGGGTTGCCATTTAACCCACTCGGATGTCTTTATCCTGTCAAGAAGCTCTAGATTAGAATAAAGGACATTAAAGAGGTTTCTCATAATTTTTAAGATTTTCATTTACCCGACATTGCTTCGCTGTCAGCGGGCCTATTCAGTACCCCGACGAAGTTGTCTTGGTGCCATGCTTGTATTTACCCGCTGCCAGCAGACCTATTCAGTATCCCAGCGGGTTTACAAACACTTCCCACAGATCTTATTAACATTTTTATTTTATTTTTCTTTTATGAATAGCTGAGCGGGGTGACGCTGAAAAATCTTGATATTTTTTCACATTTTTTAGACCTCATTAGAATTTTGCGATACTGTCCTTATTCATCTCCAGAAATGCTTTATTTCTAAAACAACTCTCTTTGACAAGGAGACATCTTTTGAGTCATTCCTTTACGAAAAGGGATAGCGTAAAAAGATAAAGATAATCACAACAAACTTCACTTAGATATTGAAATCAGTAAACTTCTTTCAAACAACATTTTCCAATATCATCTTCAGAAATATAACTCACTGATGCTTGTACAATCTTCCAGAAGTTATTTTAGCGAAGAAAATTTCTTGCAGTCTATGTCTAAAAGGCTCAGTATATAAGCATGCATATGTTTCAAAACACACTAAACTGATCAATCAAATCAAAATCATAAAACGAAAAACGAAAGAAAAAATAAAAACAAAAGAAATATTTACATAATATACAAAGATAGAAATCAGGCAAAGTATCTTTTCAGGGCTTGGTCATTCACTGGGTAGGTGTCATGCTACCCTTCAAGACTCTGCAAGTGAAAGGAACTAGGACCCAACTTGTCATCAATCAAAAATGGCCCAAGCCACAAATTTTGAAATTTAGTGTGTTCACCCTTCCCTTCGTGTGGTTTGTCCCACTTTAAGACGAGATCACCAACTTCAAAATTCCTATCAGAAGCAGAATTAGAATTGAACCAACTTTTAATCAACTGTTGATGTTGATCTAATTTACGCTTGGCTTGGGTTCTTACTTCTTCTAACTTCATCAGAGCATTGATACGGCTCTCTAAAGGGGGACATTCTTCTTCTTGAACTTTTTGTGACAATTGGAGCGAAGGAAGAAGAATATGAGGTGGAAAAATGGCTTCTCTGCCATAAATGAGGAAAAAGGAAGAGTTACCTATAGCAGCTTTGGGTGTTACCCTGTCAGACCACAGTGCATTAAGTAGTGCGTTGTGCCAGTTCTTGTGATTTTCAGCCATGGTTCTCTTGATTATCTTGATCAAGTTCTTGTTGGTTGATTCCCCTAAGCCGTTACCCTGGGGGTAGTAACTTGCAGAATACTTAAGCTTTATTCCTTTCTCTAAGGAAAAGTTACTCATCTCAAGAGAGGAAAAGTATGAAGCGTTATCAAATACTAAACAATCAGGTATGCCAAAATGGGTAATGATATGCGAGTTAAGAAAAGCGATCACCTGATTTGTGTTAACAGTTCTTAGCGCGGCAGCTTCAGACCATCGAGTAAAGTAATCAGTGGTTGTCACAATATACTTGTGTTGTTGTGAGGATGGAGGGTTAATAGGACCAATGATATCAAGGCCCCATTGC